>VDFB02039494.1:0-23232 GCA_007258455.2 Sequoia sempervirens
TTTTTTCTATATTTGACATGTACTATGAAAATTTATAGAAATCTTTTAATTTTGATTATTAAAGGAGAAACTACCTTCGCCAATCTCTTTATGGGATTTAATTGAAAAATACATTGGAATATATGGGGGATAATAATATAAGACAAAAACCTATTTTAAAGAATGACACAAATTCAACCATAAATTTGAAAACCTTATTGAGTTATGCAGATTATTAATGAGGTAAATTCAAATAAGAAGGAATTGGAAGAGAGAATGGGAGGAAAATATGAAAATATGGGGAAATAAAAATGACATGGAAGTAAAATATATTGAAAAAAGGAAGAGAAAACATTGATTTAGAGAAAAAATTGGGTATTCAAGAAAGAAATTGGGAAGGAAACTTAAAGAAGATAAAGTAGGATTTTAAGGGGTAAAGATAAGGTGAAAAACGATAAAGGAAAAAAATGGAAAGATGGTAATAGAAATTCTATGTATGTGTGAAGTAATTTAATAAAATATGAAAATAAAAATGAAAAAGAGGGTAATGGATGTTTGAAAGTAAAAAATGAAGGCTATGGAAAGACTAGGAATTGTAAGAGAGAAAATTTAATTCAAAATTATGAAAAAATAAGATTTTTCTTTCATGGGTTTATTTTTAAAAAATTCAAAGAGAAAAATAGTAGGTTTGGACTATATATAACTAATATTAAAACTTTTTCAATAAGTCACAAGTATTAAAATAACAAACTTATATATAATAAAATGAGATATGTATGATAATTTACCATATAATAGATACTAGTCTTAAACTTGGTACTAGATATTCATTCTTTCACTTATACATATTTCTACAAAACATGAAAAAAGTTTGACACACAATTCAACTAAAGTTAGTCCATAAGAGTTGAGATATTTGAATTATTTTCTCTCTTATTTCAATTCAATCAACCCTATAAACAAATTTAGGTTAAACTTGTGAGTTAGGATAATGGGTTATACTTTATGAGACATCCCAATTTTTGTATAAAATATGTAACCCACTATTGTGGAATCACCTATAATTATAGTCTTTCCCCTTTTCTGAGGCATGGAATTATAAATGGCCTTCCCACTATAATATTTAAATTAATTATTTCAACCTTATTCAATTATACACATTTGTCTACTCATTATCTTGGATTTGAAGACTCAAGAGACTTACAAATCCCTCGAGTGCTTCATGAATATTATTCCCTATTCCCTATATTACACATTTACCTATATCCCTTAAAAAATCATGAAACATTTCCACTTTCCTATATACAATACATACATCTAGCCTTCATGTTCATTCTCTAGAAACCTTTTTTGACATTCCAAACCCTTGATTTAAGGTTGTTTTAAAAATTTCATTCGGATATATGTTTTTAAATATGAAATTTATTATTAATTAAAAAATTCAATGTTTATATTTAAAAAAGATATTTTATACATGTACGTGTATGTGTGCATGTATATAAACACCAATTTTAAAACATGAAGACCTAAATTTAGTTCAATGTAAATTATGAAATGTAAAGATGAAACCTTAATTTTATCAAAACATAAACTTTAAATTTTATCATAAGGTTTAAATGTGTCAATTGAGTAGTTACTTTCTATTTTTTGAGGTGTAATGCCTTTGCCACTTATGCATTGTCCTTCATTTATTTTTCTTTGGTTATATGATTATTATTAGTGTTGATGTTTCATTGTGCCATCAAAGTGTTTTTGAATAGGTTTTGTATTATCTTAGGAAATGGTCTATAAATGTTATTTTATATATAAACTTAGGAATAGGTGACCACCCAAAATGAATTCTCCAAACCAGGAAAATAAATGCACCTATAGTTGTAAATGCTAAGCTGGACTTAAGGATATGAATGATAAAAAACATGCATGCCAACACCCCCCCCTTAAGTGCAACTTACGGAGAAATATGTAGAAGATGCAAAAAAGAATGAAAATACAATATGCAATATGAGATGCATTATGGGTCCCGACAATAAAGCTTTGTTAGGTACCCATGTACAACTACAATGCAATGCAAATCTCTCAAAATCGGAGAAAAGGATAAAAACCCTGTGGGAGAAAAATCCTCTCCAAAAGAGAGAACAAAACAAAAGTGGAAGGAAGGAGGACTCCTCAAGACCCCCCAAAGACAACTTCTATGACCCCTAACATTGATTGCAACTAAAGATAGCGAGGAGAGGCCAAAGGTTTAATGAAGATGTCTACAACCTGTTACTCCATAGGCTAATACTCCAAAGCAAGAACACCATCTTGAATGAGTTGCCAAATGAAGTGCATGTGGATCTTAATATGCTTAATGTGTTGATGCTCCACTGGGTTACAAGAACTATGTATGGAACTTTTGTTATCACGCCAAAGAATAGTAGGATGATCAATAGGAAATCCAAACTTAGCCATCAAATGTCAAAGCCAAAGAACTTCTTGACTATCCAAGAAAACTCCTCGATACTCAACCTTGGTTGATGATAAGGAAATTCCAGTTTGCTTCTTGTAAGACCAAGCAACCAAACCAAAACCAAGACAAAATACAAAGCCATAAGTAGACTTCCAATCATCAACATCACTAGCCCAATATGAGTCAGTGAATCCAACAATCTCAGTAGCACTTGATGTGTAGTGAATTCCAAATTATGTAGTGACCTGAATGTATAGTAAGATACACTTGGCTTCCTTCCAATGACTCTCATGAGGATCTTGAGAGAAATGAGAGACAAGACTAATTGCAAAGGAAATATCAGGATGACTATGTGTTAAGTACAAAAGGCTACAAACCAATTGCTGATACAAAGTAGCATCAATGGATGGAGTAGTCTAACTAGTGGATAAAAAAACACCTAACTGAAAAGGAGTAGGGGTTGGCTTGCAATCAGCCATCCCAATCCTCTAAAGTAAATCAAGAGCATACTTCTGTTGGAAGATAGAAATACAGGTAGGAGACTGATGGATTTGAAGACTAAGGAAGTAATGTAACAAACCAAGATCTATCATATCAAAATGCTCCATCAAAGCTCGCTTAGTATCCTTAATCATGGTAGGAGAAATCCTTGTAAGAATCAAGTCATCCACATAAAGAACAAGAATGAGAAGATTCCTCCTATGCCTTTAAATGTAAATTTTAGGATCAGAGTGACATGTAGTGAATCCAAAAGCAAGCAAGAAACTATCCATCTTCTCATGTCACTCTGATACACTGACCAACCCTGAGATGTAGCAATAGAAAGCATAAGGCATATGGAATCCATCTTTGCAATAGGAGCAAAGGTCTCAGAATAGTCAATACCCTCAACCTGTGAAAAGCCCTTAGCCACTAGACAAGCCTTATACTTATCAATAGAACCATCAGCTACAAACTTGGTACAATACACCCACTTGCACCGAACCAACTTTCTTCCCTTAGAAAGAGGAACAAAATCCCTAGTATGATTCTTCATCAAGGAAGAATACTCCTCTATCATAGCACTATCCCATTCCAGACCACCCGAAGCTTCCAAAAACTTCTAAGGATCAGTAGAAACTACATGACTCAAAAGATTGATACCTGAAGTGCGGGAATGAGTGTAGCATGGAGTTGTAGGATCACCTACAAGAGATCCAACATCCTCAAGAAGTTTACAAGCCCATAAAGGTCGATGGGGTGTAGGTGGAGGAGAAGAAGAAGATGGATTAATATCAACAACAAGATCTATACCATCACTAGGAACAACATCATTACGAGCATCATCATCATCATCCTCTGAATAATAACTAGAAAGAAGAGAGGGAGAGGCTTGTGATGGAGAATCCTTCAAAGTGAAAGACTCATCAAATTGAACATCATGATGAAAATGAACCTATCGAGTGACAAGATCAAACAACCGATAACCCTTCACATACTTTTATTTGATAGGGTTGATTTATCGACCTTGTTTGGCCTTTGCATCCTTTGCTATAATGTGTTTTAAAGTATTATGAGGCCTTTCACATGGCATACTATGTGGTCCATTTTATCAATACAACTTATGAGCACATGCACAATTGTCCCATTTAAGTCATGTCTACCACTTTTGCTTATCGCTCATCACATATAGCTTTTAGAATGCACAACTTGCATTAGCGATGTGCGATGAGTGATATTTTCCTTGTTTCGCATATCGCCGATAGTTTTGTAGTCTGTAGTTTTGCATTAGTGATGCACGATATATGTGCCCTTTTCATTATTACTAGCATCTCCTTTATCGCCAATCACTAATGAGTTTTATGATGTGAATTAGCGATGTGTACGTGATGGCCCTTGGTGCCTTTTGTATTTTCTTCCATCGCTCATCACAAATAAGTTCTAGACTTTGTGTTTCAAAATAGCAATGATTGATGCAAGTCATATGTTCTAACCTTCTTTCACTGATTTGAATTGCTCTTGTAATTGATGTCTCTCATGCCTTTGATTTTCAAGATGGTGCACGTGGCTTGATCTTGATTCATCACCTTTTCTCTCATCATTGGTGTGATTTGGAATTTGAAGGGTAAATCAACAATACACAATGGAGATGAATGTTATCAAAGATGGGCTTTAAATTGGATGGCTGAGATCTCATCACGTCGATGCTTGCATCACTGATAAGACTTGCAAAGGGTGAAATGTATTAGTGATGAGCGATGGTTTCAAAATAAAGGAAACATGGCAACATCCTGAAGACATCATTTAAGGCAGTGGAGGAAGTAGTAAGGTGAAAGGAAAGTCATCGATGTTGTTTTAAAGTGAGATGATCAACAACTAGGGTTTGAAGATGAATGGCTAAGTGTCAGTTTTCTCGCGTGAGATTTTCATCAACCATTAATGGTGTTGCGCTCCATTTCCCGACTGTAAGGAAGGTAGTTGGCTTGCTTTCTATATATTTGGAATTGATTGGGAGTAAAGAAGATAACAAGAATCAGAGGAAACGGTGCGAGGCATGCTCCAACAACAAACTACAGAAGCATTAACAACAAAATTCTCACCTGAGTAAGCAAATTGTTGTCTCTCTTCCTATTAAGTATATTGAATTGTACTAGTCTAAAAATTAGTAGGGAATTTGGGAGATAAGTTTGCTTAGGGTTTATTCATTGAGGGTCCTTCATTGGGGTGATAAGGATTGTATAAAAATTGGGAGTGTTTTGTTTTGCAAATTGTTTCTTGGATTTTAAAAATAGGTGGGGCTCCTTGAGTAAGAAAACTTTAAACCCTAGTCTTTCCACATTGCAATAATGAGTGAACCAAAGCCTAGTGAGTCTAGTATTAGGCTTGAGAGAAAACCCAAGAATAAAAGAGCTAAAAGGCTCAAGACCCAGGATATGTCATATGTGGTAAAGCCAAAGAAACTTGAGGCATCTAACCCTATGCTGAATACCCTTGTGGTGTCCACAAGGTCAAGGACTGAAAAAAAAACTCAAGAGAGATTCATGGAGGGTGCCTCTAAGAACATAAAGGAGGGTGGGTCAAAAATTAGTATGAGACCTATGGGGAAAGTTGTTGTGACAACCAGATTAATTGATTACACAGGTGAAATTAGAGAATTAGCCCAACCTCAGAGTGGATGGCAATTGTTTCTATATACTTTCAACAAAATATGTTCTAAAAATCTGGCATATTAACAAAAGATTTCTTGTACAACATAGAAAGAGAAAGGAAATATTTTCCCCTAAAGATATAGAGCCCTTTGAATGTGAAGATTTTTTATTTTATTTCAAGAACACATATTATTGCTTGAATCAAATTCTAGCTCATAATTTTGAGGCTAGGATAGCCAATGACCTATTGGCGATGGCAGTGGATATACAGGGTCATAATCGGAACACTGGTTTTGATTATGTTGCTTTTGTTACAAAAAAAATGCATAAGGATTTTATCATTCTAAAGATGGAAGTTCTTCCCCTATCTTTTCCACATTATTCTTTGTTGATACATATGATTCTATTTGAGGGTGATCATAACTAGAAGAGGGAGCTGAGATTGAGATTCTGTTTTCTTACTTTAAAGTTACTACCCTACAAGGGTATGAAAAATTTGGAATCATGGTGAATAACATTAGGTTACCTATGGATGAGGTTAGGAGTTTTGACCTAGAAGGTTTTGTGCATGCATAAAGAGGAGAGAAGAATTTATCAGGGTCTACCACCATTTCTTGTACACAGATGATGTGTTGAGAAACTTGACCAATGATGGGGTTGTTGTATCTAGAAAAAATAATGGACAACCATCTGTGACATTGAGGAAAGCATTATGAAGTGGAATTCCCTCTATATGAGACCCTATGATGTAATAGAGAATCCTTTTGAAAGATATTTTGTAAAGTTAAGGAATTACCAGAATGGTGATTTTAAGGCAAAGGTAAAGGAGGCTATTGAGAGAGCATAAGCTCTTTTGGAGCAACAACCTCAAGCTATGGATATTCCAGAGTAGCCTATATATGTACAAGGAGAAGATTTCCAAGTAATTAAGGAGGAAAAAATGGTAGAACATGTGCTCGGTGATGAGGTGGAAAAGAAATTCCCTCCTGCTAATATTGAAGATCCTCTTGATTTAGAAGTTCCTCAGGATATAATTATCCAATGGCATTATGATGAAAATACTAATGATGATCCTAGGATAAAGGATTGTAATGATTTCCTTGCAGACGGTGCATTTGTGCAAGCTAAGGAATTCAAATAATTTATGGTGTAGTAGAGAAGCAAAGAAAAACAAGAGGCCCACATGAAAAAGTTCACTGGAAATATTGCCCTCTTTAAGGAGATAACATGGTCAAATTACATAGTGGCCAAAATGGTGGTCCTATCCCTCCTAGCTACCTCAGATGGTGAGGGAGGGAGTGAGGAGAAGGATGATGGGGCCAGTGATATAGTTGAAGGTGAGGGTGAATACTGAGGGTTTGAAAGATGTCTTTTTGCTAATGACTATAACTTTGAATGTTTGCAATCATTGTATTGCCTAGTTAATCAATGTATTGGGGGTTGGGTCCCTATTGTGCCTAGTTTATATATAAAAAAACATTTATAGACCATTTCCTAAGATAATACAAAACCTATTCGAAAACACTTTGATGGCACAATGAAACATCAACACTAATAATAATCATATAACCAAAGAAAAATAAATGAAGGAAAATGCATAAGTGGCAAAGGCATTACACCTCAAAACATAGAAAGTAACTACTCAATTGACAAGTTTGAACCTTATGATAAAATTTAATGTTTATGTTTTGATAAAATTAAGGTTTCATCTTTACATTTCATAATTTACATTGAACTAAATTCAGGCCTTCATATTTTAAAATTGGTGTTTATATACATGCACACATACACATACATGTATAAAATATCTATTTTTTAAATATAAACATTGAATTTTTTAATTAATAATAAATTTTCATATTTAAAAACATATATCCAAATGAAAGTTTTAAAACAACCTTAAATCAAGGGTGTGGAATGTCAAAAAAAAATTCTAGAGAGTGAACATGAAGGCTAGGTGTACGTATTATATATAGGAAAGTGGAAATGTTTCATGATCTCTTAAGGGATATAGGTAAATGTGTAATATAGGGAATAGGGAATAATATTCATGAAGCACTTGAGGGACTAGTAAGTCTCTTGAGTCTTTAAATCCAAGATAATGAGTACAGAATGTGTATAAATGAATAAGGTGAAAAAAAAAAATTTAAATATTATAGTGGGAAGGCCATTTATAAGTCTATGCCTCAGGAAAGGGGAAATACTATAGTTATGGTTGATCCCACAATAGTGGGTTATACATTTTATACAAAAATCGAGATGTCTCATAAAGTGTAACCCATTATCCTAACTCACAAGTTTTACCTAAATTCATTTATAGGGTTGATTGAATTGAAATAAGAGAGAAAATAATTCAGACATCTCAAGTCTTATGGACTGACTTTAGTTGAGTTGTGTGCCAAACTTCTTTCATGTTTTGTAGAAATATGTATAAGTGAAAGAATGAATATCTAGTACCAAGTTTAAGACTAGTATCTATTATATGGTAAATTATTATTCATATCTCATATTATTATCTATAAGTTTTTTATTTTAATCCTTATAACTTATTGAATAATTTAATATTAGTTATATATAGTCCAAACCTACTATTTAGGTGATTTTGAGTTTGATTTAGGTGTGCTCAACATTAATAACAAGTTGAAGTTTCTTCGTAATCATGGCAGGTGGTTGCATGTGACATTCAGAGAAGACAATGGTGATAATTACTGACAAATATTGACACCACTCTATGACAGTGAAAAGACCTATCCACTTGCACTTGTTTGATAACTTGAAAACTTAATCGTAATAGTAATTCCAAAAAACAAGAACGGAAACAGGAAACGGAAACGATTTTTTGACTGAAAGCTAGAGCTTAGTGTGTGAAACTTAAGCCCAGCCAAATTTTCTCATCCTTTTTTTCAAACGCATTTGGTGGAAATCTGGTAATCATGGCATTTGATGAGACCATAGTTCTTTAAGGCATCCGATCAAACAATTCACATGCCTTGTCTATGCTTCCACAATTTGTATACATGTCTACCAAAGAATTTCCAGCTATAATATCTTGACAAAAATCATCCTTCCATTATGCTTTGATGGAAACCAATACCCTGTTTCAAAGCTCCCATTTTGGCACAGGCCGAAAGTACGCCGACAAATGAAAACTGATCGAAGTTGTTGTACATGGAGATCCTATGAGTGGGAGGCACTGTTTAAATTTAAACTTGAGCAAGATAATATCCAATGGAATGGAGAAGGCTTGGGGGAATGGGTAAGGAGGGACCCACACTAGCCACCTAAGTGGTCAATGCTTAGAGTGTGATGGTTAAGCCCTACCAAAGTTGAAGAAGGCTGCATTTAAAGCGGTGGCAGAGGAAGGGCTTAAATTTGACAGACAACCTTGCCTGTCAACAATTTTTTTAATGACAGTTATATATTCAAAGGCTCCCTTAAAACATTATGATATACCTTAGTGTAAGTAAAATTATATATAAATCAAATATATATATATCATTATAATTCTATATAAATTTTGACAATCTATCAAAAATCTCTCCTTTCATCTAATACAATCTTCTTAAAATTTTGATTGTATTTTATGACAAAAATCTCTAAATACAGTCATACGGCCATCAAATTTAAGCCCTGGGCCACGGAGGGAGGTTTTTCCTTTCTCAACTTGAACAAGTTTATTCATGCAATGGTACAACTTTCCAATTTGGCTTCTATTAAAATGCCCAAATAGTAAAACCATTTCCTCACTCACTATTCTGCCAACCATGTAATTTATTAAATAGTCTATCATGTGTATTAAATAATATGGCATGGGAAATTAGATGTTATGTTGCACGTTTTGGGATTTTTATAATGAATTTGATATAAAAGGCTTGTATTTATCAATATTTCTTGTCATTCATTGTAAAGCTAATATAAATAGTCATAATACCTTGAATCCACTTTCAATGTTCTCTAAAAATAATGTTATCAATTGATAACATTTCACATAAATAGTTATAAATAATATAAAAAGCAATGTTTTTATATTGTCTGAAATGATATATATGATTTTTTAACATTTTATGAAAATATTTAAAATTATTTTTAATTTAATTATGTACTTTTTAAACATTCAAAGGGTATTTGGGATCACATATCATGATATTATAGATGAGGTAAAGAATATGAATTAAGTCATGAATTTTAGTCTTTAGAAAGAAAGAGATGGTAGGGTAGGTGATGAGAATAAAAACAATGAAGGGAACCAATAAATAATAAATAAAAACTAAATAAAAATTGGAATGCATGATTGAGTTATAAATGTTGAGATTGATAGTAAATATTATAATATTTATGACTATAATGTTATATATTTTGGGGGTTGACCCTGTAGTGCAATGGTTAAGCTGCAAGGGCAACAGTTGGATTGTCTAAGGTTTGAATCCCACACCTGAGTCTGTGCAAGATCATGGGGGTCCATAAAGTGGCGATGTGAAAAAAAGGTGTTTTTAACATGTCCAAAAATGTGAAATTCACACCTTTGACTTTTTGCAAGCCAAAGTACAATATCCATTTTGGTTTGGTAATACCAAACCTAAACAGATATCCATTATAAAATGGATAACTGTTCTTTGTGTTATAATTAAAAAAAAACCTCGAGATTTCATATTATATAATATAATATTATATTATAATATTATACTATAATATAATATAATATTATATTATATTATATTATATCGATATTATAATATAATATAATTTATATTAAATATTAAATATTTTTAAAAAAAGGAGTAGTTAAATATGGTTGAGTCTCGAACCCGACTATTTTATTAAAAAGTTTGTAAATAAAAATGGATATCCGTTCTTTGTGTTAAAATTAAAAAAACCTCGAGAGGTCATATTATATTATATTATATTATATTATATTATATTATATTATATTGTATTGTATTATATTATATTATATTATATTATATTGTATTGTATTATATTATATTATATTGTATTATATAATAATACATATATAATATTATATATAATAATGTGTTATATTATTTATAATATAATATATTATATTATAATATAATATATTATATTATAATATAATATATTATATTATAATATAATACATATTATATAATATATAATATATATTATATTAAATAATAGATATTTGAAAAAAACTACCATGGTTAGGTCCCAGACCTGACCATTTATTTTAAAATGCTATAAATCAAGAAACGAATATCCATTTCCTGCATTATAAACAGACCAAAAAAAACCCAACAGATATATTTCTACAGTGCATGCGCGTGGAGTTTTTAAAGAGCGACTTGGATATCCATTTGGGTGAGGTCAAATTACCAAAAAAATCACCAAATTTGTAAGGTATGTTTGATTTTTTCAATTTTTATTCAATTTATATTCATTTTTCTTTTTTTTGAATTTTGTAAAAAATAGGGTATGTTGATAATTTTTTATTAGATTAAAACCATTGTTAATTTTTTTTTTATCAATTAACAAGCTAAAAATGGATGAAAATGAAAATCCTAATCCCACATAAAATGAAAACCCTCCCCCAAAAAATGAAAACCCTAATCCTGTAGAAAATGAATACCCTCCAAATCCTCCACTGCAACCATTATTTTTGAATGAAAATGTGCCAACAATACACGAGTCTATTCATAGAAATTTAGATCAATTAAGAAAAGTATGTTAAATCTATGAGACACTCGATGAACTATTAGATATGAAAAACACTTCGGAAACAATCATTGTAAATGTTCAAACTTTGGCAACTCAACATAATAGATTTGCACAAAGGCGGGAGCAGCAAAGATAGTTTTTGGTTGATGGGTTATCGTATGATGAGGTGAAGGCTCTTGATATTGAAAAATCCCAATTAGCCTAGTTATTCATAGATCAGAGAACTAGATAGCATGTTAATGTGCAAAAACCAAAATTTTCAATTAGATGGTGCACCCATAGAGGAATATTAGATAATTTTTGGAGACATTGGTGAATGGCTTTTGATAAACTACCTAGCAACAACAATCTTGATGTTCCTCTATATTTTCTCTGAAAATTATATGCTGAGTTTGTGCTATGGAAACATGTCAATTAGTTTGACATGCAATATTTCCAAGGTGTTGGTAGAGGGATGCCACAGGATAGACCTAGGGCACGCTGAGTCACCCTAGTTCATCCTCCTACACCTATTGTTGCTTTGACTCCACTACTTTAACCTAAGATTGTTGTAGATGCAGGGACTATGAGCATCTATGAATTACATTCATTGAGTGATCATTTGGTGAGGTAGATCCATCATGTTGTGCATCCATTTGATAGTGCATCCCATCACATTGGTGCTGCACCTAATACATCCCAGCATGATGGTGGTGCACCTATTGTAGTAACTCCCACCAGTACACAACCATCATCTCCCACTAGTACACCGTCCTCTTTGGTACATATTTTTGCACCTCATTTTTGTATGGCGTGCAACAATTTATGTTTCAATCCTCTCTAATGGTCCACTGAGGCTCCCATAAACACATCTAGCTTTGAGGTTCATGATATGCAAGATGTAGGAGTTGATAGACAATGGAGTGGAGCATTTGTATGAGAGACATCAACTGCCAGGGATGATATGGAAGCACTGATAAGTCTTAAAGCAATTTCATAGTGTGTTTTATGTAAATTCTTTCATATTTTATGAAGGATATTTGTACTAATATGTGTTTATGTGCTGAAATCTTTAATAGTTGTTGACAGAGGAGCAATTGTCGGAAGTGCGGCAGGCTACGCATACTACCATTTCATTTTCCTTAGACAATCAGTACACCATAAATAATTTAAATTGTTATTTTAGATGTTAATCTTTGAAATCTAATATGTTTAAATACATGTACTACATATATTGATAGTCTAATGTAATCTTGTCTTTTTATGTAGCAACCTAGTTCTTATACAGTCTTGTTGATTGAGTCTGGCCCATTGGATGAAGTTGCACAATAGGTATATATACTTTTTATTGTCGACATTATAATTATATGTGCATGTGCATTTAAATTCTTGTCATTTTTTATATAGGAAACCATCTTAGTTGATCCATCCACTATGAGCCCATCTAGTGTCATAGCATCACAATAGGTATGAGTTTATTTTATATTGCAAATCATTTACGTTTAAATATGAGTAGATATGTGATTAGTAGATATGATTATTTTTCAACAATTATATTTTAATTTGTATCATTTTTATTTTATCTCCTATTGTCGTATGTTCACATCAGCATTGTGATGAGTGATAGACCATTACTTTATACGAGGACTCCTGATCATCCTAAGAGACAATCATATGCAGAACGTCTTGTAGAAAAGAGAGCAAGATTTGAGGTAAACAAGAATTGAATTATTGATATAATATAGTACATGTATACTAATTTTGATGTTAAATTTGTAATTTATAAATGATGATATATAGGTTTCTATTTACTAGTCTACCTTGTCAACCATTCAAATAATCTAATTTGCAGTTTGAAATGTTATTGTGCAGGAAACTACAGAGAATCTAACTTCTTCGAGGAAGCTTGATTTTGATGGTCTAGCATAGGATTAGGATATGATATAGATTGACATGTACTTAGGGTTTGATAGATCTTGAGATGGCATATATGCCACAATTTGTAAAACTTGTTCTGAATAGGCATATGCCAAATTTGTATATGCACAAACACAATTATTCTACAGTTTGATATATAAGAATTGATAGTCAATCTAATTTGTTTTCCGTGTGCATTTCTTTCTACTTTGAATTTTAAAAATGGAATGTATAATTATCTTAGAATTGTTTAAAGTTATGATTGATAATGTATGTTATAGATTAACAAAATAATATTTTAATAGAACTTATGAATTACAATTGGTAATCCATCTATTTCTTTGAGGAGACTTTTAAAACAATGAATTTCATTTTCTATTGTACCAAAATTTTCATACATGTCTACCAATACATTTTTATCAAACACTCATTTTGAGAATACCCATGATTTCAAGCTCTGTTGAATGAATTTATATTTGACATTACTTTATTTTAAACTCATGTAATGAAATATGCAGCTGATTTTTATTTCAAAAGAAGTTAAAATTAATGAAAAATGGATATAAATTAATGAAATGCATTTCATGTTACAATGTTCATTCAAAATAAATATAATCATCTGGATAAAAATCAATGTCACTTAATGTTCATTGAAGCTTTTCCACACTTATCTCACTCAAACAACACCTCAAACATGTTTATTTTGCCTAGATTATAAGGGGGTTAATTGAAAGTATGAATTTCCACACTTTTCTCACTCAAACAACACCTCAAATGAATTTATATAAGTTTTCATATGCTTAATACACCTTTATAAATTGTTTCCCCAACATATTTCAATTACTAACACCATTAAACCTCCCAATTTAACTCAAAAACCACACTTTTCACATCTAGGGCATCATACCCAAACATCGATTGACCTCCCTTGCTCTCCCAAACCCTTCTAGCATCTAATTCCTACCTAATTGGGCCATGACCAAACAACTTCCAACTATTTTCTAATGAACTATAATAAGATGACTCTTGAACTTCCATCATTTGACAATAAGTTGCAATTTTGACAAGCAATGTAAAGTTGCAAACTGGTGCAACTTTCATTTTGCAACTTGTAGGATGAAAAAAATTGTTCCAACACATCTGGATGGGTATGTTTATGATGGGGATGGTCCTCTTTTGCAATAAAATATTCTGAATCACTCTGAACTACATTGGAAAGACAATTTTCCTTAAGAGTCCAAAGTGCTAAAAGGCAGCAATCTTTGAAGGGCTATTTATCGGAAATCGTGATGCCTACAAAATTTCTGTCAAAAGCTATGGAATCATGTTGGGATCCTATACAATAACCTCTATCATATTTTTCTATCTTGGAGGCATTTTCCTATAGTGACGAGTTTTTAGTTGAGTAAAAAGTTGTTAGATGTAAGCAGTGTAAAGTTGAAAAGTGGTGCAACTTTTATTCTAAAACTCGTAGGACCAAACAGACTATTCTAATACATTTGGATGGGTACGTTTATGCTAGGGATGGTCCTCTTTTGCACCCAAATATGCTGAATCACTCTGAGCTACATTGGATTGGCAATTTCCCTTAAGAGTCCAAAGTGCTAAAAGGCAGCAATCTTTGAAGGTTATTTCTTGAAAACTATGATGCCTACAAACTCTCTATCTAAGGATATGGCATCATGTTGAGACCCTCTACAATAACCTCTTACGGTTTTTTCTATCTCGAAGGCATTTTCCCATGGTGATGAGTTTTTAGTTGAGGAAAAAAATGTCAAATGCAAGTAGTGTAATGTTGTAAAGTGGTCCAACTTTCGTTCTGCAACTCGTAAGACCAAATGGACTATTCCAAAACATCTGTATGGGTACGTTTAGACTATAGATGGTCCTCTTTTTCACCCAAATACTCTGAATCACTCCAAGTTACATTGGACCGACAATTTTGCTTAAGAGTCTAAAGTGCTAAAAGGTAGCAATCTTTGAATCTCTATTTCTCAGAAACTGTGACTCCTACAGACTCTCCGTTTGAGGCTATGGAATTGTGTTAAGACCCTATACAATAACCTTTCTCATTTTTTCCTATCTTGGAGTCATTTTCTCGCAGTGACGAGTTTTTCAGTTGAGGAAAAAGTTGTCAAATGCATGCAATGTAAAATTGCAAAGTGGTGCAAATTTCATCCTACAACTCATAGGACCAAAGAGACTGTTCCAACACATTTGGATGGGTATTTTTATACTAGGGATGGTCCTCTTTTCTACCCAAATATTCCATATCACTCTGAGCTACATTGGATCAATGATTTCCCTTAAGAGTCCAAAGTGCTAAAAGATAGTAATCTTTGAATCTCTATTTTTTAGAAATCGTGACACTTACAGACTCTTCGTTTGAGGCTATGGGATTATTTTGAGACCCTCTACAATAACCTCTCTCATTTTTTTCTATCTCAAATTCATCTTCCCGTGGTGATGATTTTTTTAGTTGAGGAAAAAGTTGTCAAATGTAAGCAGTGTAATGTTGCAAAGTGGTGCAGATTTTGTTTTGCAACTCGTACGACTAAATGGACTATTCCAGCACGTTCAGATGGGTACATTTACACTAGGGATGGTCCTCTTTTGCACCCAAATATTCCAAATCACTCCGAGCTACATTGGATCGACAATTTCCCTTAAGAGTCCAATGTGCTAAAAGACAGTAATCTTTGAATCTATATTTCTTTGAAACTATGATGCCTACAAACTCTCCATTTGAGAATATGAGATCATGTTGTGACCCTCTACAATAACCTCTCTCAGTTTTTTCTATCTCAAATTTTTTTCCACGGTGATGAGTTTTCAGTTGATGGAAAAAAGGTCAGATGGATGCGATGAAAAGGTGCAAAGGGGTTTAAGGTTTTTTCTATTCCTTGTCAATAAGTGAAAAAGTGATTAATTTACTCAAATACACTTAAGTCATGAACTAAACACATGAATAGAAAGTATATGCTTTAAAACATCTAAGTCGCAAAGTATACATTACAATAATCATAAGTGACAAAGTATACACATAAGTTGTAAAGTATACACTTGAATACACATAAAGTGTACACAATATGCATGATATTATCATTCAATAATTTTTATCAAATATAGGATTTACAATATTCGACGTAGTTATACAACAAACAACCCTAATACATAGTCATTTCCCAGTAGGGGAAGGAAATAGAGCTCGCATTGTCTTTGTGGTCAGTACACTCTTCCACAAGAGTAGCATGTTGACATTCTGGAGTGAACCACCTATACAAACCATTAAGGTAGAAGTCAAACTATGTATAATAGAAAAATTTCTTAGAATAACAAATCTATATTATTCTAATCTCTTGCATACCTCTCCCAAAGGATTAGAGCTGGCTATTGTTGCAACAGGTCCATGATCTATTGTGTTAGAAACATCACAATATACTTCAAATGAGATATCTATATCGTCACAATAGAAAAGATGCTTAGAATAAAATATATATATTATTCTAAACAACCTAAATGATGATGAATTGGTAATGCAAACTATAAAATATGCTTAGAATAACCAATCTATATTATTCTAAACAACCTAAATAATGAACCTTAGTAGATAAACAATATCAAAATGTGATGAATAATATCATACCTATCTCATACAACAAATGATCTGCTACTCAAGTGTCCCTACAGGGTCATCTCTTACCTTCAGAGTTTCCAGTAATGCTTCATGATCAACACTACTAATTGTCCATAGTTTTTTTGTTTTTTTTCTAGCATGATGTCTTAATAACTTAACATTTGTTGCTATAACAAGGTGTAAATACATCAAAATGGTTTTGTGTTTCTCATAGTCTTCAAATGTAGGTACATCATTTTTTCTAATCATATATGTTAGCAACCAAGTTTAAAAAACAACTGAACCTATGTGATCAAATTTTTTTTATCAACATCTAAATATACTTAGAATAACAAATCTATATTATTGTAAAAAACCTAAACGATGGTGAAATGGTAATGCAAAAAAGTTCAAGAAATAAAAACTGAACCTGTAGGATACATGAATCCATCATCATTTTTCATCAGTTGTGTTAGCTTTTTCTTTCCCTGTACACATCGTTCCAACCAATAGTCTAATCCCTCTTCACTCCCCTATGATGCTACAACTGCATAGACATGTCCTGACTATACAAGAGCTAAAAGATGATCGTAGTCAAGTGAAATTTACATTACATCTTGTAATGATTGTGCTATAGATAAAGGAGCTAGGTACTGTGGAATCCATGTATCTACCCATTCACTTGACTCACACTGATCCCAATCACATTGAATACAATTCTGACAAAAACAAGCCATCTCTCGTGTCCATATGGTCCATGCACTTGCATATGAGCTTCAAACTGAATGCATCTTTGAAGAATCTCTAATTGTTTGACATTCCATTATGTCTCCCACTCTGCCCTCCTCAACCAACCAAAAGAACCTACTAACTTGTGAATCAAGTGTCCCTCCTCTTGATAGTGCATAGGTACACTAATCTGCAATAGAACATGCATCACTGAATGTTGCACCACCTCTAATATTCATTTGTTCCTTAACCAAATCTCTCTTCACACATGCACCTGCACCATCATGCTCACCTTTTCCATGCCCAACTTCAAAAAAACTCCAAATATGTGGTACACCCCCCTCTATATGAATTATGAACAACCAATAAAAAATGAAAGCATTCTTGAATTTCCCTGTGTAGTTATCTAACCAAATCAAATGTTGACCCATTGCAATTCCTTTTTCTTGCAAGAACTCAAAAAAAAATTCAAAACGATGTTGTACAAACTCAGATGAATGAGATCTATCATCACTCATGTAAAAATGGTACTCCATGATTATCTTCCTATCCTCTTTTGTACTATCAGGGGCATGCCTATATGTTATGTGGACAAAAATAGCAATTTGAATAGAATTATAATATTGTTATTAGAACTTCATTTTGTGGTTGCAATGTGTAATTTTCAGCAAAATCAACTGTAGATACAATAGTTCCAATGGGGAAAAAGTCCTTACACATCCTGAATTGCCGATTCAATCACTGCGACTTGTGGCTATGCCTTGCATACTTATAGAAAATATTTTTCTTAAAATATAAAATAAAATCAGCAATACTTACCTCTCTTGCAACCAACTTGCATCTAGAACCCTCACCTCCACTCTTCAATGTGTATTTCACTGTCTCATATTTATTTTTCTCAACAATTTTGTTACCAGAATCATGATGGCTGCCCTCATGAAAGCATGTTACAAACTTCGACAAACCACCACATTGTAAACACGTTCCATTTAAACAATCATTTTTATAAAATAGGCAACCATCACCTCTAATTCATAAGAATGAATCTAACAACTCCTTGGATGACTTGGGAAGTTGCACTGCATGACACTCCTACAACATTTCATCAATATGCATAGTAGAACGAATATGGCATAACAATTCATGATACATTGAAAACTCAACATGGTATTTACAACATGTATTACGAACCTTAATAGGAACACAATAAAATGGTTTGCAAGACTCAAAATCCCTTTGCAAGATTTGAAAATGTGGATGTTCTTGACAAAAAAATTTGTACAAAATTATTTGGCTACATTCCAAAAAATGTTTAGGATGCAGTGTATGATCTCTATTTCCAATTCATAACTTTAAAACATCCTTTACATTCAGTGATACTCTAGAGTGAGAATTCCAATATTGTTCAATTTGCATCTTTACATTATCGGTTAGCTTTTTATCAACACATGGAAGCCTCCCACTAAAAGCCCACGTATAATTTTGAAGAGCACTATTGAGTCTTCCTCTTCTTGAGAGTGCTCTATTCAATGTTTTATGATTTAAGTTAAAATCAATACAAGTTTGTCTCATTAAATGAGCATTTTTCAAATGATGGCTTACTAGTGAGGTTGTGATCACTCTTCAAGCAGCCCTTTTATCTTTTTCCTTGATAGTCTTTCCAATAGAGGCTAGAGCATTAAAAATATTTTTTACAATAAGACTATTTTTTTCTGATTTTTTTGTGAGACGAATCTTCAATTTTTTTAATAATGGTCTCATTTTGTAAATCTTAAGTAATTGCACAAAAAATTGGCATTGTTCGGTTAATGTCTTATTGGAAAAGAATTCATTGAACAATTTCATAGCCCAAAAATGAACCGTTCGTTGTGACTTTTTCCCTTCTAGATTATCAATTATGTTCTCATCTATTTCAACCAACCATTTAGGGGTTCTTTTGTAATTAGGTGTTGCATAAGGTTCATTTTCAACATTTTCATTTTCAACCACATTTTCATTTTCAACATTATCAATTACAATTTCATTTTGAACAACATTTTCATTGTCAAAAAAATTTCATTTTCAACCACATTTTTATTTTCAACATTTTCAATAACAATTTCATTTTGAATAACATTTTCAACAACATTTTAATTCTCAATGTTGTTCACATTTTCAATTTCAATGTTTTCATTTTCAATTTGAATATGATGTTCAATATTTTCAATTCCTATTTCATCTTCACTTGAATTAACATTCAATGGATCAGAAGAAGCTTCAATTTGAATATTTTGCATACCTTGTCTTCTTTTCCTATGACTTTCTCTATCTTTTCCTCTATATGCTTCAATTTGATCTGCTGTAAGTTTCCTTTTACCTTTTATCTTACGTCGACTCCTGCTCCCCATTGCACAAACAAAAAAACACACACAAATGATTGGAATTCTACAAAAAGTGTAAGAGGGTCTTCGAAAAGCTAAATTTCATTTGATGCAGATAGAAAACACGAGATTTTCACAAAAAAATAATGTAGGGACCGTTGAAATAATCAAAACGGTCCCTTTTTTATTTTTTATATAACTTGCAAAATGGATATCCATTATAGACGGATATCTGTCACCTCTAGTGTTATTATAATGTCAAATGTTATATAATATATATTATATATCAATATATAATATATAATATATATTATATATTATATATTATATTTTAATATATATATTGTTGCTCGTCCAAGTGTATAACCCACTAATAAACAAAATGGATATCCATTATGGTGGATGGTAGATACTTTTGTTATTACATCTATCATATGTTTATAATATATATTATATATCAATATATAATATATATTATATATCAATATATAATAAATATTATATATTAATATACATTAATATATTATATTTTGATAGTATATATATATATTATATATTAATATACATTTAATATATTATATGTTGATATAATATAATATATATTAATATACATTATATGTAACGCCATACGTCACGAACCCCAAAAGGACAATTACATATGAATTATGGCAATTTTTTATAAAAATTAACTAAACATAACATACATGTAATACACATTTAGATATGACATGAATTTCATTTAAGTAGATTCATTAGCACATACATCCCTTGGGGTACACAAGGAGTCATTACGAGACTGAGATCCACACAACGACAATAAAGAATAAAATCCAAAGATATAACCCATAACAAAATAAACATTAACAAATATAACACATACATGATAATCATTGATAAGAAACCATCAGAGTACATAAATACAACATAAGCATAATTAACTTAACACATTGAATAACAACTGCAAATAGCCACATAAGGTTTAATGTTACATTACAATACAATGTTCAAGAAGTACAAGTATACAAAAGTGTTTCCAAACATAAATGGAAACCATACACAAGAATCATGATACAAATGAATAGATGAAAACTGGCTCCAAGACAAATGCAACTCTGGAGTCGCTACATCTGCACCAATCCACACCTCTCGATCATTGACTGGGGACCCAATGGGGGTGCCCAGCACGTTCCACCCGACCATGTGAGTCCGAGGCCACCCCATACTGGGAGCCTGACAGAAGAGTCCTCAACCGAGAACATCCAAGCCACGGAAACCTAGAGACTCCACAGCACAAAGTATCATAAAACTCAAGATTACAAAAGAACCTTAATCAACAACCACCAAGAGTCATTAAAATAACTTAAAATCATACCTCTCATCCACATAAATCAAAACAGCTGACCAGTAACAAGTAACCAAGGATGATCATGAAACACTTCCAAATTAGCTAAATTAATAAACATAATACAATTCCAATTACAATTAAACAATATAATAACATCATATCACAGTATCATAAGATATAAGATTGTAAATCAAATATAAATGAGATCATACAAGACCGCAAAACATACTAAAGATGGATTAAAACAATAATCATAAATCAATTTAAATCAATTTAAAACAACAATCTAAACCAACTCCCATAACCTACTTCCAGAGGAACACAATAAACACAAATGGGCAACTAGGGAAGAGTGTCATCGCATAGCCTACAGGGGTTCTCCTGGCCCTTCCTCCAAACTGAGGCGCCGACCCCCATCTATGGATCTCCTGGACCTTCCTCCTAATTGAGGTGCCGGCACCATAGGGTAGCTCATGCGGAGCCGATAACCTCTCATGAGGACGAGGTTACGACCTTGCCAACCACGACCTTCTCAGCCTTCCATTAGTCTGCGGAAGCACTAATGAAGATGAGGCATCCATTTTCTTAAAATCTTGTAATGATATTACTACCCAACCCTCCTAAGTTAATTATTAGGTTTTCACTTGATTACCAACTCACTCGTGGGTTCTCCTGTGCTCTTCCCCTTATGCAGGGCGCTGGCCCCCATGAGGAGCCACTCTCCCTAGAGACCCAACAACATAAAAACCAAGGGTTGTACCATCATAATTTGAACAAAGAATCACAATAGAGAAGCATGCGAGGCATTACCCATCTCACTAACAAGTACAATATTAGAGTCTCAACAATTCTTGTACAACCCTTTTCAAAAATCATGAAACCAAGACACTTGCCACATCAAGGCACATAAAGAGAAAGAACATCAATTATCAATCATCTCAAGCCTCTGGAAGATTCTCAAAAATTCCACATAAAAAAAACTGACAACAATAATTGCAAGGCCACAAGAACTATTTTCAATACAAATATAATGAGTGCATAAACCAAAATAAGATCAACAACTCCATTCAAACAACATCAACAACTTCAATATGGACTAAATCGGAAGTCCAAGAGAAACCTCTATTTTCTCCTTTCGGAATACCCATAACTCAAAGAACTTTTTAAATTTGACTCATTAACAACTCAAGCAGAACCATCAATCATGACAATGAAAACATTAACCGATTTACCACTTAGGATAAAGAACAATAGAAAACATATGGGTTCCCAATGAATAGCAACATAAATTAAATGAGAGAAATCTCCAACTCAAAATCAACTCATGAAAAGTCACTTCAAAAGGATCTAACAAAACAATCCATAAAACCACACATTCAAATACAAGATATCCATTCCTCCAATAAGAAGTAACTTGAAACAATCTATAAAGAACATTACTTTAAAGATCAATCATTTCCAACCTTTACAATATTGCGAAGTGAATATATAATCTGATGTTTTAAAGCCATAAGACACTAATCACAAATCAACAATGGTGTCACCCCAAATAGGGAAACGCAAAAGAGAAAATCAACCTTTAATTCAACAAAATCACTTAACAAAACCTAAAGCCACCAACTAGGTATTCCACGGGAGACCTCAATTTTCTCCTCACAAGAATCCCTTAGATTGGTACGAAACTACATTCATAAAATCAGCAATATGACAATGACAACAATTATCTAATCACATTCTCAATTAAAAGATACCAACCTACTCAACAACCAAAACAATTACAATTTCAAGATTCTAAATAACCGTCCATATAAGAACCTCATTTAATAGAAACTCAAATTGCCATAAAGATATCCACTAACTAACAATCCAAAAGAAATAATTAAAAATGAAAACTCAATTCAAGGAACAATTTGTTTCATTGACTTAAGTTTATAAAACTACCATAATTAGGTCAACCGAGTTTACTACAATACTTAACCATGGTAAAAGATATACAATTGTATTATTTAAGAGTTTAGTACAAATGCGATACAACA
>VDFB02039496.1:0-17276 GCA_007258455.2 Sequoia sempervirens
GGGCTGAATAGTCCCCAGAAATAATTTGCTCTCAGGAAATACATTGTGGATCTTAAAATTGATGTCCTTTTGCTGCAAGAAGTTAAGATGACTTACCAGACTTTCTCCTTAATTGCTAATAAAATCTAGTTAGGTGCCACTTTCTTTTACAGTGAGGTGGATGGTGCCTCTGGTGGTATTGCCACTTTGTGGAATTATGCTAAAATTGATGGCGAAGCTTTTGTGTTCTCTCATAGCTACCTTGTTGTGACTCTCAGAGCTGACAATTACACATGGCATCTATTTAACATCTATGCCCCCAATACTCAGGGAGGATGAAAGAGTATGTGGGAGGAAGTCTTATCTTTAATCTTGATTGAAAAATATGCCTTGTATATGGTGGCTGAGGACTTTAACTCCCCTTTTTCTCTTTGGAAAAGCTTGGTGGCCTTATGGACTTCACTGATAGCATGTGTGATCTATCAGACTTCATCAACAGGTCTGGGCTATTTGATTTGGAGTTGCAAAGTAACCCTTTCACTTGGTCTAACAATTGGAAAGGAAACCACCTTATTTAGGATTGTTTGGATAGGGTTCTAGTCTTTGTGGGTTGGGACTCGAGGTGTAATGCTACCCTTCATGCCCTTCATAAGATTGTTTCTGACCATATCCCAATTATTCTCTAGTGGATATATAAGCCTTTCTTTGGGCCTCACCCATTCAAATTTGAAATTGTGTGGATGACACATCAAGATTTCAAAAATTATATTGAAAATTGGTGGAGCAATCCGATTCAAGGGTCTGCTATGTACAAACTCTCCCAAAAACTTGACCTTATCAGAAGGGAAGTTAAAGGGTGGTCTAAATCTACATTTGGTGACATCTTTAAGAAAAAAAAGATGATTGGGATAAGCTTGACAGTGTTCAAAGTCTTATGGCTAAGGGAAATCTTTAACCTTTGCACGAGGACGAATGTTGGAGGAGGAAATGGAAAGATATCTTGAGCAAGGATGAAATATATTGGAAGCAAAGATCTAGGGTCCAATGGCTGAAGGAGGGTGATAGGAATTTGGCTTTTTTTCACAGAACATTTGGCTTGTAGGAATAAGAAAAGGAACCCCATTAAATTATTTTTGAATGAAGACAACCAAGAGGTCACAAAGGCTAATAAAATTGGTGAAATAGTTGAATGCTACTTTAGACACATCTACTTGGATACTTGTAGCTGCCCCTTTGTTGATGTTCAGGATAGACTTTTAAGTCACCTCCCTTCCACTATCAGTGTGGAGGACAATATGCAAATATTATCCCCTATTTCAGAGGAAGAAGTCAAGGTGGTTGTGTTAGCTATGGGTTCCTATAAAGCCCCGGGGGCCTAACAGTTTTCCCCCAGATTTCTTTTAGGAATACTAGGACATCGTCAGCTATGATATAACCATGGCAATCAGAGACTTTTTTAAAACATGTAAATTGCTTAAAAAGTTGAATAATACTTTCATACTCCTAGTCCCTAAAATCTAGGAGTTGAAGTGTATGGTCGACTTTAGGCCTATAAGTCTATGCAACACTAATTACAAGATCTTTTCCAAATTCCTGGTCAACTCACTTAAGTCGTTGTTGGACAAGATTATTAGCAAATGCCAAAATGGATTTGTTCTAGGAAGACATATCCTTGATGTTGCTATTATGACTCATGAAATAATCCACTCTACAGAGAAAAGTAAGAATCAAGATATGGCTTTCAAATTGGACATTTCTAAGGCTTATGATAGGGTCAGATGGAAATTTTTGTACTCGTTTCTGGCTAAATTTGGTTTCAACAATAAGATTATTGGAATTGTCCGAGAATGTGTTGAGTCGGTCCATTATTCTGTCTTGGTCAATGGGATTCCTTGTGGTTTCTTTAAAGCTAGCAAAGACATTAGGCACCTGATCCTCTATCACCCTATCTTTTCATTATGGTTGCTAAATTATTTAGTAGGAATTTCCTATCTTTTCTTCACTTCAGAAAATTTAGCGAATTAGAGTTGCCTCCACCCTCCCCCACTCAATTTTGCAGTAATTTGTGGATGACACCTTCCTTTTTGGAAAATATTTTGTGGTTGAAGCTAGAGAATGGAAAGGACTCCTTCATGACTATGCTAATTCCTTTGGGAAATGTATAAATTATGAAAAGATTAGTATCTACTTCTTTACCACTAAAGTTGATCTCCAAGCAAAGATATTATCTATACTGGACTATCAAAGTGCAACTATTCTGGAGAATTACCTTGGTTTACCCTATTGGAAACACAAGGGCATACAACTAAGAGGAGGGGGTGAATCAATTGTCACACAAATTTAAACTTATTAACCTTATTAACCCTTTTCTTAGATCTAATTAATAACCATGAAAGTGTAAGTCATCAACACATCAGAAACACGCATAACACCAAGATTTTTTATGTGGAAACCCTGTTAGGGGAAAAACCACAGTGGAGGTCAGTCCACAAGATTATACCCTATTAAAAGTATAAAGAATAAAATGGGGAATGCACATGCATTCAGGCACACTGCCTAGAGCTCACTGCTCAATTACAACAAGGCTTACTACCCAAAGGAAGACACATTGTCTTACAAAAACATTAGGATTACAAAATAGCATCTGCTAATGCTTGATTACAGTTCCGGTTAAGCACATGAACACTTCTTCACACTTTGCTCACTCTTCTTCACACTCTACTTTTTCCTTTGATTGATTAGGACATTATTCACACATTTCATACACACCATGCCTTCAAATGAATTAAACAATTTCTTATATATATTTGCAACTAGAGATTACATCGCTACATGTCGACTTTAAGAAAAAAATAAAATAAATACAAACTATTGTCTCAAATAAATAAACAATTTTCAATGCGAATCAACCAATGTCAACCACAACATAGTGAAGACCCAAAACAACATCCCTAAACATGAAACACCTTCAAAAATTATTCCTCAAAGATCCACAACATGCTACCATCACCTTGTCGTCCATGAACATGAAAAACATGAACACACAAGAGAAAATCATCAATCACAAGAACAACGATCAATGCGGATGTGCAACATAGATAGAGCATGATATAGAAATATCCAATAACATCATGAGTCACTAGAGAATCATTTGCAACAACTGAACTTACTAAAATCACAACATCTTCATTCAAGAACATCAACTGAAGCAACAAAATATCTATCAGAACATAATTGTTCATAACTCGATCAAATCTTCATGCGGATCTCTAAAACTTAATGTGGATAAACTAGATATACTCAACAACAAACTCTTTAATCCACAACCTTTGATCATCAACGTACTAAGCTAACAAAAAAACTGAACTTCACTTCATCACTGACAACGTGCAACTTATTTTATTACAATTTTCTCAATATCCTCAACATATACAACCTTAAAGACATTAATTCCAATAGTGTTAACATCAATGGAAACCACATATTAGCAACATCCAACAATCTCC
The DNA here is from genome assembly GCA_007258455.2 of Sequoia sempervirens. Lineage (NCBI taxonomy): Eukaryota > Viridiplantae > Streptophyta > Pinopsida > Cupressales > Cupressaceae > Sequoia > Sequoia sempervirens. The sequence continues at coordinate 3,486 of VDFB02039496.1, forward strand.
CCCTTTAGCATTGATGAAAACACATGATGTGAAAAACACCATCAATGCAACTTTCTCTTCGCAAGTTTTCTCCCCCTTAGGTTTTGAATCATTTCTTTTAAACTCTTTCACATGACTCTTATCCCCACAAAGTTTTTCACATGACTGTTCTCCCCCTTTTACATTAGTGAAAAAGATATTTTTTCTCTAGAAAAGCTCTGAACCACATATCTGAACATTTGACTCATCCCCCTAAGTAGTCATCACCACAACATCAATCTGGATCATGATATGACTGTGAAATGCACAGAATGATGCAATTCAATGCATCTTAGTTCTAATTAGGAGGGGTAATCACCCCTAGCTTCCCTATGAGATACTCAAAAGTATCCTTAGGAAAAGGCTTGATAAATATATCTGCAATTTGTTCCTTAGTGGGCACATACTCCAATCTGACTTCCTTTTCACTCACCTTATCTCTCAAAAAGTGAAACTTGATAGATATATGCTTGGTATTTGAATACAACACTAGATTCTTAGAAATGTTAATTGCACTTGAATTATCATAGAATATAGCAAGAGGTTCATCATACACAACTCTAATATCTTTGAACATCTTCTTCATCCACAATACTCGAGTACAATTGTTAGCAACATCAATCTATTCTGCCTCTATAGTAGATAAAGAAATGACATTATGCTTTTTACTTGACAATGAAATTAGCTTCTTTCCCAAGAAAAATGCACCACCACTAGTACTCTTTCTGTCATTCACATCTCCTACCTAATCAGCATCAGTAAAATCACTCAAAGTAAGATCATCATCTTTAGGATACCATAGGCCAAAATCAACTGTCCCTTTCAAGTATCTAAAAATCCTCTTCACAACAATCATGTGAGATTCATTAGGAGGGTATGTGCAGGATCATCATGGAAAAAAGAGACCCTTAAGTGGCAAAAAATTCAGAAAAATTGATCAGAGTTAGGAAACTTGACATAAAAATTTGAATAAGTTATTGATATTATTTCAAAAATATGTAAGAATAGAATCTGTAGCAAATTGAATGTAGTTTCTAAACTACTAGGTTTATTTAAAAAATAAAAAATCTATTTGGTGTAAATTTGAAATTTCAATCTATTAGTTCTTAAATTTTAGGGAAAAAATAAGAAGTAGGTGTCTATCTGACCACCCTAATCACAATAAAATGATAAACATAATCTATAAGATTTTAGATGTAAGTAGAGGACTCATGTCCGAATGTGATGCATATTTTTTTGTATTTTTTTTCCAAGCAAATAATTAACTATGAATTTTTTATTCCAACTTTTAAAAAATATAAAAACTCGTATGTCTCACCACCTTAACTTGGTCAAAACTTCATGAAATTCACTTTTTCTTTTTTTAATCCTATAGTAGGAAAATCATAGAATGTGACGCATGTTTCAGATTCAAAAAATGTGATATCGTTTGAAAGCTATAGATGTTTTTCAATCAGCCTATCAATCAGGACTTTAGTCGTAATTCAAATAGAAAATGAATAATAATAATTTATTAAATTCAAATTAAAGCATAATTCATATTGTTGGAAAGCTGAGAATCTGATTTAAAAACCCTATTCATTTCATCAATTTTGTGTAAAAAGAAAGTTGCCAGCCACATACCCATCATATCGCCAATTTTTGGCCCATCTTGATCTTGCACATAGCTAGGATCAGCTTGAAATCTTGCAACAATACATAAATCATTCATGATATTAGCTCTAGTTTGAGTCAAATAAAGCAATCCACCAATCATGGATTTGTATCTAGTTTGATTTTCCTTAGGTGAATCATCATATTGTGTCAACTTGCATCTGGTCACCATAGGTGTAGCAACTAGCTTTGAATCTTCCATGCCGAACTTCTTTATCAATTCTTTCACATACTTGAACTAAGATATAAAGATCCCTTTATCTAGCTGAGTAATTTGCAATCCCAAAAAGAATTGTATCTCTCCAATCATAGACATCTCAAATTCACTCTACATCTCATAAGAAAACTTCATGCACAAACTATCACCTCCTCCAAAAATGATATCATCAACAAATACTTCAACAATCAAATCTTTATCATCATCAATCTTGAAATACAAATTACTATCAGCAATACCTTTGTTAAATCCAAGCTTCAACAAATACTTGTCCAATCTAGCATAGCATGCTCTAGGGGCTTGCTTTAGTCCATGCAATTCTTTCTTAACCCAAAAAACCATGTCTCCTTGATCAGTCAATTGAAATCCATCAGGTTGCTCAACATACACCTCTTCTTCCAGTTCACCATTTAGAAATGTTGACTTGACATCCATCTGATAAACCTTGTAGTTTTTGTAAGAAGCTTAAGCAAGAAATAGTCTCATAGCTTCAATCCTAGCAACAGGAGAAAATGTTTCTTCAAAGTCAATACCTTCCATTTGAGAATATCCTTTACATACCAGTCTTTCTTTGTTTTTAACAACTACACCTTGCTCATTCAATTTGTTTCTAGAGACCCATTTAGTTCTAATTACATTTTTATCCTTAGGGCTAGAAACAAGAATCCACATATCATTCTTCTCAATCTGCAGTAGTTCTTCTTTCATTGCTTCAACCCAATGTTCATCTTTGCATGCTTCATTGACACTATTAGTCTTAGTCTTTGAAATCAAACAATATTCTTTTGCAATTTTGCTCCTTGTCTGAACACCTTTGTTCTTATCACCTATGATTTGATCTTTTGAATGATTTAGTCTTACATAGCTTGGAGTCTTAGGATGTTCTTGAACTTCAGGCTGTTGTGATCTCTCTTATGCACTTTCAATAGTTCCTTCCTATTGATTTTCTTCATTCACCAGAATGATCTGAACTTGATTTGAAGTTTGAACTTTCTTTCATTTATTTGAATTGTCATTCTAATCATTTGAATCATATCCACAGGTTCTGGATTGTCTAGCTAGATGTCTTCATCAACCTTCATGTTTTCAATTTCAACCACTTTCCTCAATCTCTTATTGTAGCATCGGTAGGCCTTTCTTTTAGTAGAATAACCAAGAAAGATTCCTTCATCATTCCTAGCATCAAACTTTCCTATGTCTTAATTTCTTTTGTTATAGCATTTACTCCCAAAGATTTTGAAATATCTAATAGTAGGTTTATGGCCATACCATAGCTCATAAGGAGTCATACCAGTATCACTTATGACTTGTACCCAGTTGTGGGTGTAAATAGTAGTACTCACAGCTTCTCTCTAGTAGATATGAGGAACATTTCCTTCCAACATCATAATTCTAGTAGCTTCTTCAATTGTCATGTTCTTCCTTTCACTGCTCCCCATTTTGAGGGTCCACGGGGTGAATGGTGTCTCAACACCTTCCTATACTCTTCACTGAAAATTAATTACCAGTAGATTCCCACCATCTCATCGATCTGAGGACATTTTAATCATACAGCGCCTTGTCTCTGTCTCAACCATAGCCCTTAGAAATATCTTTTTAGGATGAACTTCTAGAGCTTCAAATTTCTCCCTTAAGAAAGTAGCCCAAATCATTCTAGAATAATCATCAATAAGCAACATGAAATACCTTTAACCTTGTAGACTTTTGAATCTAGAAGGACCACACAAGTTAGTATGCACAAGCTCCAACAATTCATTTGAACAATGTTGTTTGTTCCAAAATGAAACTCTAGTTTGCTTCCCTAACTAACATTCCTTGCATATAACATTAGTAGGTTTCATCAACATAGGAAGATCTCTCCCACAACTTTGGATATAACTTATTGTAATATCGAGAGTTTGCTGGCATTTCCTCCTATACCGCAATAGCGTTCATCCAGCAGCAATGGAGACAGCACACTAGCAGCGCTAAGATTAGAGGAATGCTTACCTTTGTTTTTAGCCGCACAATTACGATACGTTGCGGAACTCCCCAATATTCACCTTCCCGTCCAAGATTGAGGGTGCTGTCCTTGTCAGCCATCTATCCAACCGCCAAAATGAAAATATACTTCAAGCCTTCCACATATAGGACATCCAGCCGGTGGTATGCTTACCATCAAAGAGAAATGCATCCTCTACTACATATTTTCTTTGTCGCCAGCTTCGATCTTGCTTACCACCATCATGCCTTTCCGGACTCACCAGAGCTTGCGCTTTGGCATCCTTTTGTCATAGTGAGTAGAGATCAGCATCAACCCATTCATGCCGCTTCTTCGAGTAGCCAGGGCTTTTCTCAGCATTTGGCTTCATAGGTTCCATGGGCATTCTGGCACTTAACCAGTAGCAATAAATACCCATTCATCTTTACTTAAATTCCCTTTGTCAGATTCATCATCTATCACACCTTCATTAGTAGCATAATAACACTTTCATTGAAATCTAGGCTTGTTAGGTCTTGGCTTGGGAACTCTTTCTAGACACCTTGATGCAAAATGACCTATCTTACTAAGAAAAATATTTAATAAGAAACTTTCCTTTATACTTACCTTCTCCTCTGGCTTCCATTTTGACAATAAGTGCTTCAAGCTCATCTAGTTTTCTCTCCTCATCTTCAAGCTCTCTCATTTCCTCCTCATACTTGAATATCTTTCAAGAAGAACTTTCACCCATATCATATCTTTGTTTATCCCTTCCGGAGGTAGTAGCTCTGAATGTAGATTCTATCTTAGGAAGAGCATCACCAAATTCACTCAACTCAAAAGTAGTAAGCTTACCAATCAACATGTCTCTAGTTACATTTGTCACAGTCCATAGCTCCTCAATAGCAGTAGCTTTGACTTTGTATGCAACAGGAAAGGATTTGAACACTTTAGCAACAATCTCTGATTCTTCCAATTGTCCACTAGCACATCTGATATTGCACACAAGTTCATTCACTCTTTGCATGAAAGAATTAATATTCTCAGCATCACCCATTGTAGCATTTTCGCGTACCTTTCAGGCACCCGGCTTAGCTGAAATCTTCCGCAGGCATCCCACCTTCATACAAGTTTCCAGCCTTTCGGATCTCATGGGGTAGTCTTCAGATCCCGCCATTTATTTATCATAGAATTAGTCAAAAGCACTCGAAAACAATGCTTACCCCTAATGTACATTACTCAACATCACTCTAATCCTCAGCGTGGAGATGCATTGTGTGGGATAACATACCTATTCCTTGTGTCTTCCATTTGATGGGGTTGACCAATGCATCTCAAATGACACTCCATTCAAGTCTTCCATAGAGAATAATTTGTTCCATCAAATATCGGACTATCCTTCTTGTAACTTGTCATCCTAGATCACCTTAAGCTATTAAACTTCTTCCAAGGGAACCTATAGAGTACCATTGTGGCTACACAAGGAGACAACTAAGAAGAGGAGGATAGATCAATTATCCCTTAAAAATTTAAACAGCTAAACTTGTCATACTTCAGCTGGGAGTAGGTTCATAACCATGAAGAATAAGTCATGAGCATTAAAACACTTAATGTAAGGGACTTTTCATTGGAAACCTCAGTCAGTCAAAGATGGGAATGCACATTGCATTTTCAGGCACACTACCTAGAGCTCACTGCTCCCGAATTACGAAGCAAGGCTTACTATTTGGAACTATTAAATTTTGATGTTTTTACATATTGATCATGCTCATAAATTTCCATATTTTCCCCATATTTTGCCCATAAAATCATCTATGTCTGCATTTTTCACATTCCCTATTCATACTTCGGCTGTATGGCTTTGGTCAGGGGTTTCCCTGATCCATGTGTATCTCTGCTACATACCGTAGCAGGTGTAACCTATAAACAGGAACTCATTTGGTGTCTATCGGTGGGGGTTTACATCGCGAGCTTCGTATGGCGGTTTCATGGCAGACACGGTTACTAGGGAGGAACCTATCGGCAGGAGATCGGTCGTAGGGCTAATGTCTTATCGAATTTGAAATGTTTCCCCAACTAATGCATACGGAGATTCATCAGCGAGAGTTAAGCAGTATCGGAATAGGGTCTCAGTGACACGGTTATGTCTTTCCAACACGGGGTCTCCATCAATGTGTTCTTGGGGAGTGTCTTATCAAACGACTCAATGAAGAATTTCTTCAGCCAAACATATTGCTTCTGGTGTGAGGTCATAGTGAATATACATTGTCACACCCACTGGTGGTGGGAGGATGGATATCAGTATGAGTCAGAGCTATCGAGGTGAGGTCTTGGTGAGTGGCCTTTAGTCTCGCCGACTTTACTCTTGGGGTTTCTATCAAAGGAAATCTCGGTAAGACTTTTGCTGTTTTAGAATGGTGTCCCAACGAATACTTTAAGTCTCACCAATGGAACACAATGAGGGCTCTGTCGGTGAGAAAATCAAAATGTCTTGGCGAAGGTGAATATAACAAAAGATGCTGCTCGGTAAGACTTATATGACTTCGGTGTGTGATCTTGGTGAAGTGCCTGGGGTCTCACTGATGGAACGTAAAGGAGACTTTGTCGACATGAGAACCAATATGTCACAGCAACTCAAAATGAATGAAGACCTTTAGTGAAACAAAATCTAATCTATGAGAGGTCTTTCTGATATCAAATGGTTACAGCGAGAGTGAATAAAACAGAAGGAGCACATTGGTGAGAAAAATCCTTGTGTCTCACCGATTGGAAATAACATAACATATGAGCTCTTGGTGAACATAATGTATCCAATATGATATTTCTCTGATAGTATGATATCACAGTGAACAAAAAGAACCAAGGAACAATTGAAAATTGAATTTCCTTCGGCATACTCACAAGAATGTCTTAGCAAACGATTAAACAAAGAATCATACACTATGGTCGACATGTGAATTCCTAAAATATGGTTGCAGGCCAACATGGGGATTTTCTTGATTATAACGGTTGGTCGTTATGGATTTTGGCCGACATGGAATTTCAAAATGATGTGTCTATTCAAATGCTGGTGTATAAATATGTACTCTCGATTGTGAATGTAAAGAAGATGAGATTTTATATTAGATACAGTAGGTAGAGATGGATATAGTAGAATAAATTTCTCTTATCAAAGACTATGGTGCATGTTTTCAAATGGCAATTTCAATGAAAATCAGTTAGTGTGGCAGGTTATTTCTGGTGACAATTGTCTGTTGAGTTTATTGAAAAGTATTGCTATGATGTCTCCATGATTGATTCTTTCTGGTTGTTTAAATTGATGTAACAAGTTTACCTTAAGTTTATCAGTGCACATTTGTTGTATCTGTGTGGTTTATTAACTAGTTCTCTCAAGAAGAGATTAAATTCTTTTGGTTGATCACAGTAATCAGGAAGATTCATCTGGATTATTAAAGTAGAGCTTAGTAGTCATAATCTTGCATGTTTATACAAGTTATAAACATATCATGTGCCGACAATTTGAGTTTCTCCCAGAATAAGTTGGCCATTTCTATTTCATTGGACTTCACATACCCAATAAGGCACTTGTCTATGTATTTCATCATTTGATTCATTTAGTTTCTTTACATCCGTTAATTGAGCATTTTAGATTTAAATTAGAAGTTTGCTTTTGCTATTGCTACCAAGTTTGGTTTCATTTGTTCAATTTCATCTGCCATTGTGGAAAAATATTCACAAGAAAGATAATCATAAGTCAAGTCTACCCAATTCAGATAGGTACACCGACCTAGGTCTGGCAGCACCTAAAGAGTATAAGGTTGAAAGCTTTTTGACCTTGTTTGTTACCCTAAAGCGTATCAAGAGATTGGAAACCTCTTGAGGCATTCCGCCTGTGTTTTTGAGAGCTAACAAACTGGCGACTCCACTGGGGATTACATCAGAAAATTCGGTTGAAGACCATCATATAGAGTCATTGAAGAAAATGTTGTAATTTGAGAAGATTCAGAAAGAGTGATTCCGCTGGGGAAAAGATCAGAAATAATCATTTTCCTACTTTTGGAAAAGTAGGTGGTGACTCTGAAAAAGGTTTGATGAAGAATGGAATTTGTATATGGAACGAATGAATACACAAATGCAGGCAGGCATTGGATTCCTCAAATGCCTGATAATACCATTGGAAATTCTCACAATGGAGGCAATGCATATCATGCACAACAGAATACACACTAAACACAGCCACCTCATGGTCAGTAGTATGTGCCATATTATCATACACAATGCTATGGTCCACCATACTAGCATTAGTACCCACTTGACGCCCCCCCTCATCAACACACAACAATGATCAGACAGTTTGATTTGGTAGGGATTCAATTATCCCCTTATCCAATGGATGGAAGTTGGAGAGGTCTTGTTCCAAAGTTTATAGGGAGTACTTAATGCAATTACTATTAAGTAGCATTTAAGAAGTTTCAATGCTTTCATCAAAGATTTGGATGTGCCATATGAAGATTTACACATGAGGCTATTCATGATATCACTTGTTGAAGACACTAGGGATTGGTTCAACAGCCTAATAGCTGTCTCTGTTGATTCTCTCCAAGGATTTTAGGATCAATTCCTTAAGCAATATGGGAATCCAAATGCATTAGATGCTGCTCTTCATGAATTAATACAGATTTTGAAAGATCAAAATGATACAATTTATGATTTTAATCGAAGATTCAATTAATTGCAGAATAAAGTACCTCCTGGATCAAAGTTGCCAAATTCTGTAGCACTGAGTGTTTATTTGAATGCATTTGATCCAAAAACAGGGTATGAACTGAGAAATAGATTCCCAAGAGATTTGGCTAAGGCTCAGAAGATGGCATAGACAATTGAAAACAATAGGAGGGCTACTGCTATAATCAGTAAAAGAGACAATCCTAAGGTTCCTCAGCAAAGCAACAATAATCAGTATAGACAAGAGAATACTTACAGAAATGAGAGGCCGAGGTTGCATGACATGCCTTATAATATAGACTGGAAGGACGAAAAACCTATAACAGCTAGGCTTGGAAGCAAGGAGGCTCTTGATCCATTGAGCAAGAAAGGAACCTATATGGTAAGTAACAATTACTTTTGTGAATTTTGTGATATGCCACATTCCCCAGATCATTGTGTTGTAGCCCAAAGAATGCAGGAAGGGGGAATGATGATGGAAAACAATAGAAAAGATCACATAGTATATTTGACTTCAAATACTTTTCACCATGTTGAGGAGAGGTACTCATCTTTAGAGGATGAAGGTTATCAGCATGATGTTTCAAATCAGAAATACAATGTTCATATGGCTGAATAATAGGTCCTTGCTGACTCTGAAGAAGTTTTGGCAGAGCCACATTCTGTTGAGGTGCCTGCTCAATACAGTATGAAGAGACTTACTGAAGAAGAGATAGAGAGACTAACTGTTGTTGATCAGAAGGAAGAAAACAAAGGAGAAACATTGGAGCAGAAGAAAAGGATTGAGGCAGAAGGCTCCTCTTTTAACTTCATTCAAGCGTTATCCTAGGGAATAAGGTATGAGAACACTATCAATGTTGAATCCAATAGTTGTATTTCTGATGAGTATAGAGAAATTGATCAGAAAATGCATCCACTAGAAGATGAGACATGTGCAAGTCAAGATGATTCCTGTGATAGCTTGCATGAGGAAGATGAAGGTACAAGAGATTTCTCTTGCATAACAGATTGTGACAGGGAAAGTAGTGCTTGTTGTGAGGAATCCAGTGAATATTCAGATTCTGATGATGAACCAGAGGATTTTGATCTACAGTCATGGGATTCTTCTACCTATTATGAAGATACAGTTGATGAAAAAGAGGTTTGTACACTTGATAATAGTTTCCAAACCTTTTCAAACCCATTGTATGATGAAGTTTTAAAAGAAGATCAGATGATATTTTGCGAAGGTATGCCCATGAATGAACTTCAGGTATTTTCAAATCCACTTTATGAAAAAGAGGAGATAATTTCAGATAAGAAAAATGATGGCATAAATGACAACATTGATAATGTTTTTGATTTTTTATTTTATGATGATCTTGGACTTCTTTTTGATGATGACAAAAATGAAGAATACAACTGTAGTGATGAAAATGTTGAGACTTGTTCACTCAACAGTGAATAGATTTCAGATTTATTAACTTTTGAATATCAGGGATGTGCACATGAAGGTGATCTTGAAGTTTTGTGTTCAGCTTACATTTTTTTTGATAGTGAAAGATCTTTGTGTAAGGATTCTTATGACTCCCTGTGCATTTCTTGGAATGATGGTTAAACCTTTGGTGTTGATCAAAGGTCTGTGTCCATTCAAAAAGACGTATGTGATTTTGAAATTTCTAACTCATTTGGAGAAGATTTTTATTTGCATGTCGAGGATGATAGAAGTTCAACTTTGATTGGTTCATATATGCTTGATATTGAAGATAAGAGTCATAATCAAGTATTGCCTCCAAATGACGATTTGAAGGAGGTACAAAAAGTTTCAGATTTGTTTGTTCTAGATAGCGTTGATATAACAGAACCTTTTGTTTCTCAAGAAAAGCACTTTGATGATGAATTTTTAATACAGCTAAGAGAGTGTTTCATAGTACACAATAGTGAGAAAGATAATGAGGAATTTTCCATTGAATATATGTATATTTTGTATGTTGGAGATAACAGAGATTTGTCTGATGATGAAGAATATAAATTGCCTCATGATGGTAAAGGGAATTTGGGCCAAGCTGAGTGTGATGATTTTCTAAAATCTTACAATAATAGTGACAGGAGAGATTGCATGAATGTCTTCAGGAAGAATCTAATGAACTCAAGACAAAATTAGGTATTTGATAGGGGAAAGTATGGTTTGAGTTTCAGATCGTAACAGCTCAGAACAAGTGAATTTGAAACATAGAGGATTAAGGGTTGCCAGTGCATGGACAACTCTTGCTTATCCTCTCTAAAATTCTTTTCCATGCATAGTAGTTTAGGGTTTTGGTTCACCTCCATCTTGCATTCATTTTGCATTCATTCCATTTGCTACTTGTCCATTCCCATTTTGCTCATTTTGTGTTTGGTCTGCTCATCTAAAGATCTAGATCCTTGCAATGATCTTACTATCATTCATCCCTAGATGGACCCACTGTTGGAACTATTAAATTTTGATGTTTTTACATATTGATCATGCTCATGAATTTCCATATTTTCCCCATATTTTGCCCATTAAGTCATCTATGTCTGCATTTTTTCTCATTCCTATTCATATCGGCATGTGTTGGTCAAGGGTTTCCCCATCCATATTGTATCTTTGCTTGTATGAGTCTGTGTTGCCTATCAGCAAGACTCATTTGGTGTCACAACGATTGAGGTTTACATGCAGGCAGCTTTTGGTATGACAGTTTCATGTGGTTTTGGCGACCGGGAAGGAACCTATTAGCAGGAGTTTGGTCGTTAGGGTAATGTCTTATCAAATTTGAAATGTTTCCCTGACTAATGCATATGGAGATTCATTAGTGAGAGTTAAGCAGTATCATAATAGGGTCTCGACGAAGTGGTTATGTCTTGCCGACATTGGGTCTCCATCAACGTGTTCTCAGGGAATGTCTTATAGAATGACTCAATGAAGGATTTCTTTGGTCGAACATATTACTTCTGGTGTGATGTCATAGCGAATATACATTGTCACACCGACCGGTGGTGGGAGGATGGATATCGGAATGAGTTAGAGCCACCGAGGTGAGGTCTTGGTTAGTGACCTTCAGTCTTGCCGACTTTACTCTTGGGGTTTCTATCAAAGGACATCTCAGTAAGACTTTTGTTGTTTTAGAATGTTGTCCCAACGAATACTTTAAGTCTCACCGATGGAACACAATGAGGGTTCTGTCGGTGAGAAAATCAATATGTCTTGGCGAAGGTGAATTTAACAAAAGATGCTACTCGGTAAGACTTATATGACTTCGGTGTGTGATCTTGGCGAAGTGCCTGGGGTCTTGCCGATGGAACGTAAAGGAGACTTTGTCTGCATGAGAACCAATATGTCACAACGACTCAAAATGAATGAAGACCTTCGGTGAAACAAAATCTAAACTATGAGAGGTCTTTTCGATATCAAATGGTTACAGCGACACTGAATAAAATAGAAGGAGCACATCAGTGAGAAAAATCCTTGTGTCTCACCGATTGGAAATAACATAACTTATGAGCTCTCAGTGAACATATTGTATCCAGTATGATATTTCTCTGACAGTATGATATCACGGTGAACAAAAAGAACCAAGGAATGATTGACGATTGAATTTCCTTCGGCATACTCACAGGAATGTCTCAGCGAATGATTAAACAAAGACTCATACACTGTGGCCGACATGTGAATTCCTAAAATACAGTTACAGGCCGACATAGGGATTTGCCCAATTATAACGGTTGGTTGATATGGATTTTGGCCGACATGGAATTTCAAAACAATGTGTCTGTTCAGATGCTGGTGTATAAATATGTACTTCCAATTGTGAATGTAAAGAAGATGAGATTTTATATTAGATACAATAGGTAGAGATGGATATAGTAGAATAAATTTCTCTTATCAGAGACTATGGTGCATGTTTTCAAATGGTGATTTCAATGAAAATCAGTTAGTGTGGCAAGTTATTTCTAGTGACAATTGTCTGTTGAGTTTATTGAAAAGTATTGCTAAGATGTCTCCATGATTGATTCTTTCTGGTTGTTTAAATTGATGTAACAAGTTTACTTTTAGTTTATCAGTGCACATTTGTTGTATCTGTGTGGTTTATTAACTAGTTCTCTCAAGAAGAGATTAAATCCTTTTGGTTGATCACATTAATCAGGAAGATTCATCTGGATTATTAAAGTAGAGCTTAGTAGTCATAATCTTGCATGTTTATACAAGTTATAAAGAGATCATGTGCTGACAATTTGAGTTTCTGCCAAAATAATTTGCTCATTTCTATTTCATTGGACTTGGCATACCCAATAAGGCACTGGTCTTTGTATTTCATCATTTGATTCATTCAGTTTCTTTACATCCATTAATTGAGCATTTTAGATTTAGATTAGAAGTTTGCTTTTGCTATTGCTACCAAGTTTGGTTTCATTTGTTCACTTCCGTCTGCCTTGTGGAAAAATCTATGCAAGAAAGATAATCATAAGTCAAGTCTACCCAATTTAGATAAGTACACCCGCCTAGGTCTGGCAGCACCTGAAGAGTAGAAGGTTGAAATAATTTGACCTTATTTGTTACCCTAAAGTGTATCAAGAGATTGGCAGCCTCTTGAAGCATTCCGCCTACATTTTTGAGAGCTAACACTTACTACCCAAAGGAAGACACACTGTCTTATAGAAAAGTTCAGATTACATCCATAGGATTTTGAACTGAGAAAATAACATTTGCTAATGCCTGATTATAGTTCCGGTTAGGCACATGAACACTTCTTCACACTCTGATTTTGCCTTCAAATGATTAGGAAATTATTCGCACATTTCATACACACCATGATTTTAAATGGAATAACCAATCACTTATATATCCACAACTAGAGATTACATCGCTACATGTTGGCTTCAATAAAATAATAAAATAAATACAAACTGTCAGCACAAATCAATAAAAAATTTTCAATGTGAATCAACCAATGTCGGCCACAACATAGTGAAGACCCAAAACAACATCCTCAAACATGAAACATCTTAAAAAATTATTCCTCAAAGATCCACAAGACACTACCATCACCTTGTCAACCATGACCATGAAAAACATGAACACGCAAGAGAAAATCATCAATTGTGAGAACAACGATCAATGCGGACATGCAAAATACATAGAGAATGATCTAGAAACATCCACAAACATCATGAATCACCAGAGAAGCATCCGTAACAACTAAAATTACTAGAATCACAT
>VDFB02039497.1:0-12825 GCA_007258455.2 Sequoia sempervirens
TATCTAACTTTTGACTGGAGCGATTTTAAAAATACTAAAAAAAATTCCACCGTGCTCGAGTCACACAAGAGTTGCTATGTTATATTTTTCTGACAGAAACAACAGCAATTTGTGTGTGTCCCTCTTTTGAACCCCTTAATCTCAACCATTTTCAAAATAAATTAGTAGTTTAGAAAGTAGACTCGGAGCACTGCGGTCCTTGTTTTTGTTCCATCAAAAAAATTTGAGTGTAGCTATCCTCAATTTCACATCCAAGGTCAGTATTTCCTGATTTCAGAAAAAAAGTGGCCACTTAAGCCCCTTTTTTGGGAACCATCTTGGTGCACTTACCCACATCATCTAACATAGTAACTTACTGTAACAAATTTCATTATAAAATGTTTTAACCACAAGCAAGGAGTACCTAAGAGATAAAATGAATCCATAAGCACTTGACATAAACATTATAAAAAGGTGAATTATGGAGGGGCACTACATCCCCCCTAAGATTCAACTTACTCCTGGAAGTCGCAAGGTTAGAATAAAAAATAAACACATTAGTCCTAAAATTTATTAAATAATACCATGTTTACCTTTCCTTTAATGTAAATTCAAGCAACATAACTAACTTACCTATGATTAGAGTTTGAATCAACCAGTAAAAATTTCCTAACCTACTCATTTTCTTCCTTTTTCCTAATCCCTAAAGTAAAATAATATTAGCAAAGATTTCCTTTATGTCACGCAGCTTTCACAATGAATATATTTTGTAAATGATACAATAAGATAAATTACTTTTCAATTATTACATTAAACATACCAATTCACTCAAACGCCTACCCAAAAGCTACCACTTCAATAGACATCCTTGCAGGATAAGATTTTCATTCAACATTCTCATATAATGCATTAAACTTAAAGCGTAGTAAAGTCTCAACTAGGAAGAAAGGAAAAGAATATCAACGCATGTTTATAAATGTAATGTACACTATATTCAAATAAACTCCACACTGGAATTTGTATTAATTAGCTCTACAAAACTTACATGATCATTTGTTGAAAGAATCTACATGTCATCATCATCTAACTATTACATATTATGTCAACTTCTTTATCCCAACACACTTTTCTCTAGCATCCCATAAGATTAAAAGGTTATAAATGCATCTCATCATGAAAGTACATTTCATTTATTCAAATCTACATTATACCATATAGTTACCCAACATGGTTGGCTCCAATCTCTGCAGTATTCTCCCTTGACACACTATCAAAAGTTCAAATTGAACCTAATAAAAAAACACTTAGCAACCAAAACTAGGGCCAGAAATACCAACAAAATTTAGAATGACCACCATAAGAGATTGAAAAAGAATACCCAAGAGGAGAAATTATCAATTTTAACATTAAATCACAAAAAATGTCGGCAATACAACACCCATAATGAATAAAACATGACAAGTGTCACAAAATAAATGAAAAGAAAAGAGTTCAATGGCTAGTCCTAGCATAAAGAAATCAAAAGAAATAATGCTATCCCTCAACATTACAAATCACTAATCTAGAAATATCTTGGAAAAATGCCATACCAAACATAACCACAAAACAAGGTGACTAATATCAGCCACACCAAATGGAGTAACCGCTACACGACACCTAAGACCACATTGTCCTAAGCACACTAGAGATTTTACACTAGACACATCAGGCCATACAATTATAATACATCTCTCTTAAGCAAATTTGGACAACAATAAAAAAACCATGGTTTCCTACTTCTTACATTCATTTACTATCTTTTAATGCAATACAATATTTTCCTTACACACTAGCATTCATGTAGTCATCTTTTATGTAAATAACATATACAAGAGAGAGAGAGAGAGAGATACAGTATTTCATGCCCACATAAGGTATGCACTCAACACTTATCCAAAGTTCATTCTAATATCTCATTCACAAAATAATTATGTTCACAAGATCATAAATATAATGAAAACTAATTTTAGATTCTCTATTTATGATTCACCGCTACGCCATATCATTCACGATGCACAATGCATAGGATGCAAAAAAATAGAATGCTCTTCATAGTGCCACAAAGCAATTTAGTCATCCAGTTCCTCACCCAATACTCAAGTACAAGTCATGCACATTAGCAAGAAAACTTTTCAGTCACATCATTATTTTCATTAGGTAAACCTCATTACTTAATTTATAATGAATACTTAATAGCAATACTGAATTAAAATTACTCCTATTACCTATGATAATTCCCTAACACATCTTAAACAAATCCACTCACCTATCCTATTGCAAATTAAATACTATAGTTACCCTATTCATATATTTCCTTTACATGTATAATCACACTAATTTTCAAACATATATCACATCAACTTATTTCCTATCAACATTCCAATTTAAACATTTAATAGCTCATAGATTTTCCAGCAGCTAAAGACATGTTCCTCATACAACATCATTTACCTCTTTATTATTCCTTCCTACTAAAACTTATTGAACACACACACTCATCCTTTGGAATTTAGATAAGGTAAGGAAATAATACCATTACTTAGCTTATTCATTCATCAATGCAACACATCCAATCGTATATATCTCTTATAGAGCTGAGGATATTCATATTTCCAAGACAAATAGGGACATGAATGAATTATTTTAAACCTTCTATGCACACATTATAGGCAATGCACCATCTCTTCCTTATTCAACACCTATGCTATAACATGGTCTGTTAAATCTAATATTTCATAAGAACTCCCTACACTATCCATGCATAGGTGTTCTACGTACTTACTTCCAAAGAGTCCTAGATGCGATGCATAAACTTTTAGATACAAAATTTCCATTCTAAACAAAGATTTTCTTTTTATGCAATTCAAATTTTATTTCTTACTAAGAATTTAATACCTCTATTGATGTCTAATACATTCCTAAGTAGTGTCCTTATGAATCTAATTTTTAGACAAAGAGAGAAGAGAGAGGGAGAGTTGTCCATTAATCACTGCATATATATGCCAATTAAGTAAGATCACACAAGAATGATCAGATTTTCCAAACATAACATCGCTATCTACAATGCATATTTGTACTACATACTCTTAAATGTGCAAATTCCAATAGTCCATGAAATTTCCCAACATTATAAATGCAACCGATAATTCTTGATTCTTTACTAAGAGGGAAAAACTGTACAAACAATATTTTTTCATACAGTATCACATATAAGTAAACTCCATGCATCTAATAGGTACAACACATCATAATTCAACATCTTTTATATTTCATAACAACTTGGAAAAGAAAGAGGGGAGAGAGAAAGACAACATTCAGCTAATATATGCTCACTAAACAAATTGTTTGCATATGCATTATGATCTATTTTAGGTCAAATTATTATGTTGAACACAAGCATGTTATCCAACTATTTATAAGGTAAACATACTAATTCTTTGTAATAAAGCTAGTTGTATGAGCATTCATGGTAACATCATTTAATGGAATACATACATAGTGATATTGATCATACACTCAACACTATCCTTAGCATTCAATAAGTACCCAAAAATAACTACAAGAGGAACAAATATCACATAGCATCATATAACAATCACTCACATCAAAAAGGGCAGTCACAAAATATGAATACACATAATTCACATAGCTATAATTTCTAGAGAGAACAGGGAAAGTGTACAAGCATGAACAAATATAAGGTAAGGTCTAGGGAATACACAACCAAGAAGACTGGAAACAAAAAGCTTCAAGGTTAACTATTAAAGTTACACTACTATCCCATATAATGGGTTCATATGTATCTAGAGTGCCCAGTGAATGAACCTTGGCTCTAATACCAGGTGTAATGCCCCGTCAAGGAACCCCAGAGGACAACCCAAACAATGCCACATTAAAACATTTTTTTTTTGGTATAAGAAATAAAAAAGGAATGCATAACATAATGTGTACTCTAATCCTAGGTCCTCTTAGGTTCTTTGACTGCACTACTCAAAAAAATAATAATCCAAATAACTAGAATCATTTCATTAACTACCAAGATATCATGATTTAACTAACAAGCAAGGTTCATTTTAACAACATCACATTAAATGATTCTACATAACATATCAACTGATAATCAACATTAAGTTCATTTCTAGCTAACTACATATACAAAATGCATTACATCATAATATTCATTTCAAGAAGAATACATCAATATCATTAGATCATTACAATATTTACAACAATGGGTCTCAGAGTACATGTGGGAAGAATACATCTAAAATTACAATAAGAGATACAACTAATATAAAATTCGTTACATAAACATAAAAGTTTGTCTCCTCAATCAGGTGCAGGATCTGGAGTCCACAACATAACGAACAATCTCCATGCATACAAACATGCAACAAGGATACCCAATGGAGGAAAAAGCACCAACCTCCCAACCATGTGGAACCCTAACGTCCACCCCCATGCTAGGAGATAACACTAGGTCTCAATAAAAATAGAGAATCAGGAAAGCAACAAACTAACACAAACAGGGTTATACATGACTCCAACACAACACTGCTAACAATACCAATATCACATACAATACTTGCATCACTTCTAGAGGCATTCACACAACAAAAGGATAAAAATACAACTAGGGAATTCTAACTACAATAGGGAGAAGTCTCATCGCATGGTCCTGGAATGGGTTGTCCTGGCGGTCTCTCACTAGACCCCGATCCCCATCTATGGTTGTCCTAGTAAACCTCTCACTAGGTCCCGGCCCTATAGGGTGACACATGCAAAACCAACATTCCTTTCATGAGGAAAATGAATTTTATCTTGCTAACTAGACCTTCTCAACCCATCCTTAGCCTAAATGAGTACTACAGGCATGGGTGAGGCATCCATTATCTTGTTTAATGTGAAATCTATCCATCCCCCCTAATTCATTTTTAGGTTATCACTGGATTAAGAAACTCTCCAATGGGTTGTCCTAGACACCACTTTGGGGTTCGGCCCCCATTGAGAGTCACTCCCCCTACTTGCAACTAGTAAACCCTCACATCAAAAAAGATAGCTACCATCTTGAACACTTAACCTAATCACATGAATTCATACACAGTGCAAGGCATTGACCCTCTTACACACATCGCAATCACAAGTATCTATACCCAATGCAAGGCATTGACCCTCTTGCACACAACCCAAACATTACCAAATCACATCCAAAATGAAAAAATCATAAAACCATACATACAAAAATACTCCCTCCTATGACTCTAGAAGCTAACCTTAACCACTTTGCATAGAAGACTCCCACTTTTGAACAATAACCAAAATCACCCCAATTCCACTAATCAAACTCATTATTCAATACAAACAGTCAAATAAATAGTGCAACCATGAAATATTCATTAATTAAGACATTATTTTCACATTACACATTACTCATTAACTTAGCAACTAATTCACTTAATTAAATATTTACCAAACTAATAATTACTCTAAATAACTGATTACATAGTGAATTTATAAATCAACTATTGAATAATTATGAAGGAAATCAACACCAGCATTAATTGAAAAAAGATAATCTAATTCATTTGTTTAAACAAATCCTTCAATTATCCAATTACCAATTTAGCCTACTTAATTACCCAATTTAACTTATCTAACATAATCAATTAATTACATAAGCAGTCTAAACATAATATATGTGTGTGTGTGTATATGTATGTATGTATATACATGTAGATATACATACATACATATACATACACACGCGCACACACACACATATAAGCATATATATTATTGAAAAAATACAATTTTTCATAACAATAGACCAATTTATAATGTGATCTTAACATACTTATATGTATAAGACCGAATGCCATTCATTATTACATTCATTGAAATTATAACACAATACAAGTATCGAATAGCAAGCAAAAACATATTATTCAAAATTCCAAACACAATGTGTATCCATCGATTACCAATTACAATGCATATAAATCAAGTTCCATCATAATGATTATTCATCAAATACCCAATATAATTTATCTAATATTTAAGGTAGGGATGAAATCGCAGCACAAGCATCAAATATCAAGCATTAAGTATAACTATTGATATGAAATTGAACCCCACAGTATCGAATATAATACGCAGAGAATAAAATCACCAATGAAACACAAACTTAAGTGTATTCATCAAATTACATGCATACAGGAAACCACACATGAAGCATGACCATCGAATATCAACAGAGAGCATACTAACTGAGTTTCCAAACTCAAAGTATGTTCATTGATTTACCAAATATAAAGCAATGAAGGAAACACATTTTGCAGTATCAATAGCAACTCAAACAATACCCTAAGGCACCACCAGCAGCAAAACCGTAGGGGAAAGAAGCGCACAAATTGGATATAAAGAAAAGTCTTTAAAAACTTTCAAGAAAGTGACGAACAGATGGAGTAAGGCCAAATTTAGACCATGGTATAAGACTAGGAAAAAAAGAGAATGACCAGTGTAAGGCCAAACTCCACTTTGTGTGTGACTGTGCACGGGTGTAGAGTAGCTTTGTTGATGATTGAGCTAATACACAGGTGAACAATGAATGGCGATACAGAGCAAGTCTCAAGAGATGTCGATTCATGGAATGCAAAGGTTCCAAGATATACACAAGTTGGATTTATTAAGACATACAAGAAAGCAATCGACAGATGTAATTAAATGATTTCTCAGGAATGCAATGATTACAATATATGCATAAAATATATTTGCACTAAGATTATAAACAAATGATTAAATCGTTAAACAATCAACAATAGCACTATCGTAAGAAGAACGAAGACTCGTCTGTAATTTCGTTTTCCCCAAATTGATTTGATACGATGCCTTCCTTCACCTATCCTTCTACGTTCCTCCCTTCCCAGAATCAGTGATGGAATGAAATTCTTTTTGTAGACATCCAAATTTGGACACTTAATTTATCCAAATTTATCACTTCTCGTCTAAACATCCTCTTATCCGAGTTAATTAAGTAATATTATTATTATTTAATTAATATCTTTAATTCTGCCAAATCCCTAAGGTATTTAGTGTAATTAAATACCTTACCCTCATAATCCTCTTTTCATCAAATAAATTAATAAATATTACATTTGTTAATTTCCTCACATATCATTTTCATCAACTAATCCATTTCTAATTTCTTCATTAGGGATATGCACATGCCTAATCCTTGAGTGGGATGTGTCACATCCTCCAACTTTTGCAAGTTGGCTTCTAATCCTCATTTATCCTCTAATTACTGATTAATTAAGCCTAATCATTCTCCAAGGAATTTTTAATTCCTTTTTATTCTTCCTAGATTCCCCTATTTTATATGTGAATTTTTAATTCACATTCCATCCTTCCAAGGCTTCTAGAACCTTGGACTTGTCACAATCTCCACATGTGACCAACCTTGGATTTGTCACAATCTCCACATGTGACCAAGTCCCACCTTTTTGGAGCCCACCTTTTATCCTCTAGATCATCCTATGAATGTGAATTTTTAATTCACATTTATATCCCCAACCACCTTTCACTTTCCCATGTAGATTTTTGAGGAATTCCAAAATTCCTCAAATGTCTCTTTCACTCCCACTTGGGGACAAGAAATCCCTTTTTGTGGAAATCTCCTCACTCCCCAAGGTGCATGTTCTTTTCCACCTCATGTACCTTCAGCCAGCTCATCTCCACCTCATATCTCTTGTCCCTTCACCCTCCACATGTCAAGATCTTGAGACTTGTGGGTTCTCAACCCACCATAGCCCTTCATCTTGGCCTTGTTGGAGCAATCTTGACCATTGAATTCTCTAGAGAATTCAAATTCTTCTATAAATACCCCCTCCTCAAGGGCATTTCCAACACTTTCATTTAGAGCAACCTTATGCTGCCAATTTGTCTTCTCAACAACACTTTGCACTCTCATAACTACATGCTGTCCATTTGAATCCTTAAGCCTTTTTCAATCATTCAACCATCTTTGTTCATCATTTTGCATATTGAAGCTTGCATTTTAGTCATTCAATCCATCATCTAAGGAGCACACAACCAATCCAAGCAAGGGCCAATCAAAGAGGTATCAACAACAACAAGGGAGGTAAAAATATTTGTGTTTCATTTTATTTGCATTCCTTTTCGTTGAACCACTCTTTTGGCTAATCTTGAGGTGTCCTTGGTATTTTGTTATTCATGTTTCTTAGTTAGTTTTGCACATTTAGAGCAATAGGAATTCCAAGGTATATAGACCTATATGCCATCTGTGTGGTGTCTGTATCTTGGCTCTCTTCAACACTTAGTTCTCTAGGAGGGAAGTTGTAATCTTGAGTTTTTAATTTGGAAATTCTACTGGGTAGGTCTCATGGCATATCTTCTCTAGTTTCCTCATCTCCAAAAAAAGGGAACCATGTATCTAGAAAACCTTGGTTGTATTCCTCCACCACTCTATTTGCTTCCTCTACCTCCAAATTTCTAATCATGTCATCAAATTGATAAGGAACATGATCATATTGTCCAAAGTTTATCCTTTGTTTGGAAGAATTGATATATCCCTCTGGATCAGAACCTTCTCTTGGTGGGCCCTTATTCATATTATACTGCATTAATTTTTCAAGGATCAAATCATATCCTTCCTTTGCAAGCACAGTAAAATAACCAAAGCACAGAGTACTAGGCATAAATGCCTATTTTCTGAATGAACAAAAATTCATTAAACTAGAAATATCCATTTGTCTTACAATTTCCAAATATGCAATCCCATCCAGGACTGTTTTAGGAAAAACGATAGGAGAATCCTCAAAACCAAACACCCTTACCATAGTAGCATCTTCCAAGCAATACCGGTCTCCCCAAATTGTGATCAATTGGTTCATTAAAGTCCTTAGGTCTAAGGAAGCATTTTATTTCATCTGACAATGAGTGCACACAAGGATGATTGTAGAATTCATATACTAGCTTTACAAAATATTCTTCAAAATACAAGAAACTAGAATTAGCAAACCTACTGTCCCAAATGGTAGTCCACAATTGAATGGGTAACAATTTCCCCTCTTTATCAAACTGTGAAACCTTCAACTTTTCTAGCCAAATCCCTAACTCTTATTTGAAGTACATTACTACATGCATTAAAAGAGAATAATGCCTAAGGTGTAAAATAGGGGATTTACTCTTGATTGCCACCAATGCTAAGTCGAGCTCCTTGGAGACAAATGAAGCATAGTTGAATAACCTAGAATTATGACATTAAATGTCAGCTGCAATTACCATGGGAACAATGGACATATACTCAGGAACTTCCATACCCAACACTTGTCCTACTGAGAAATAGGTATATCTCATATATGGCTCAAATAAGTCCACATGGAATGGAGGCCCATCGCCATCATCAAGTGGGACAATTTTACCATATTGTTTAATTCTATGTAAGGGAAACCTCCAACCCTTGTAAGTGGTGTCCATTCTCCAAAAATCCTTTTCCAACTCTTCATTCACAATTTTCTCATTATACCACCCTTCCAACTTAAAAACCTCACATATTGAAGCCTCTAATATGTGTATAAACGGTTTCCCAGATGGTTCGCATATGGCCTTAAGTTTTGAGTCATAGTGGGTGGCCAACAATTTTACCAGCTCTATATTTACAAGCACATTAGGGAAAACCATTTTTCCCAAATTTAGATGCCATGGATTACAAACTGGATCAAAACAATCTCTTCGTTGAAAGTGGAATCTAAACAATTCATAGCCTCTTATTGGGGTCCAAATATCTCCTATGTGCTTGCACTTATCATCCAATTTATCCACTTCCACCCTCAGTTTCACGGAGCACCTACCTCTAGACCCAAAGCTAGGAAATTGGTTAATTAAATCCTGATTCAGCTTTCGTTCAACACCCTCCAGTTCAATTCCAAACTCAACTTTTTGCTTCTTACTCTTAGGGTGACTGCTCTCAGTTTTTTTCTACCTTTTGACTTCCTCGAGATGGTGCCTTCCATATTACTCACTTAAAATTGTAGAAATGAAAAAGTTAAAATGCAAAGGACTTACTGGTTTTGATTGAGGTCTTTCAACTGAAACAATTCTATGGCCCTTTGTTTGTCTCCTCGTTTCCTTCATTACCAATTCACAATAATGTTCATTTTGCAATGATTTCCTTTCAATTTATGAAATTACTGATAATTTGTGTTGCCATTAATTTTTTAACTCTAGGCACGAATGTAACAGATTCTCAAATTCCTTACTATCACATCAAATGAACTGGTCAGAAAGAAACCTTCAAAATTTGGTCAATCTATACATTAGACCCCAACCAACATTCACTAAATACTTTGTTGATTGGGGTAACACTCTACACATCTGATCGATGTTAACATTTGTCCCATATACATTGCCAAGAGTCACCTCGACAATCATTTTGGTTCATTTGTTTCTTCATTAGCCTTACTTTTAGTATTGCTAACACATTCAGTGGTTCCTCCAATGTTATAAGTATCACCAATAACTTTTCTTTTGGTCTTGAATATGTCACCATAGCTCCTGTTGATATCCTCATATTGGTGTAACTTAGTGGGTTAGGTGAACATTGAAGATTTACACTGATGACACATGTCTCGCCAATATATTCCCAGTGCTCCTGTCAGTGAAAGAAATGATGGTCTCGCTGATGAAACTTCATTGGTGAGACTCTTGGTGATGACCATCGAAGCCAACCCATTGGTGAGAGATCAATCATCAGCACAAGATAGAAAAATGACTTCAATAGTTCATGTCTTGCCAATGACTTCCATCGGTAAGATAAATCCAATGTCACACTGATCTAAGCTCTTCAGGAGTTTTAAATAGACCTACACCATGTCTCACAAAGAATCTTGGCGATGACCACCGAAGCCAACCTATCGGTGAGAGATCAATCATCGACACAGGATAGAAAACTCACTCCAATAGTCCATGTCTTGCCAATGACTTCCATCAGCAAGAAAAATCCAATGTCACACCGATCTAACCTCTGGGGGAGTTTTAAATAGACCTACACCATGTCATCGTGAAGACTCTTGGCGATGACCACCGAAGCCAACCCGTCAATGAGAGATCAATCATCAACATAGGATAGAAAAATCACTTTGATAGTCCATGTCTTGCCGATGACTTGTATCGACAAGACATATCCAATGTCATACTAATGACTTGTCTTGTCGATAGATTCCCTTCATCGATGAGACCATAAGCCAATCTCCTTGATATGTCTTCTTTAGTAATCCTAGCTTTGAACATGAGCATAGGTAATCTTCGAATTTACCCACTATCACATCAAATGTTCTATAGGAAAGACAATTCAAAATTTGGGTGATCATTTTATTCAGGCTTGACTAATGTTCATTAAAAATTCTTTTGGTTGGGGAGACATTATGCTGATATCACATAATCTATCCATCTGGTTCATATAAATGTCACCAAGAGTCACCACGATGACTATCTTGATCTGCTTGTGTCTTCATTGGCAAGACATGGTATATCACTAAGACATTTAGTAATTTACCCAATGTTATAAGTCTCCCCAATGATTATTCCTTTGATCTCATGTCGCCAAGACTCCTTCCGATACAACTCCTTGTGCTTTGATCGATGAGACAAGAGGTTTCTTTCCGATGGAACTTCATCTGTGAGACCTATATGATCGGTATGACCTTTTCATTTCACCCCGATGGAACTTGTCTTGCCAACAAAAATCTGTATTGGTGAGACTATGGACTATGTCATCCTGATGTGTATCTTCTTATGTAATACGATTGGTGTGACATTTTTGTTCTTTTGCGATATGCTGAAAATGATAATATGATGATTTATGAATCAAAGAGACCTACACAAAGTCTTGCCAATATGGGTTATTTGAATACTAGATTTTGGAGGTTTTTCATGATATAAAATGGTCAAGAATGATGTGATCATATGTGACTATGATGGATTATACTCAAGATAAGGTTTTCTTTAGGGAATCAACGAGTGCAAAATCATTGTAAAATTTGCAAAATCACTTCTACTTTCCCTTGGAGTATGTTTAATAACTCCAAAATGGGTGTCTAAAACCATCAAGGGTTTCTCTGGAGTTTTGGGAAATTTTTGAGTTATTGGGAAAAAACTAGGTGTGCACTATTACAAGGATTCAAGGAGTCAAAGTATGAAATCTGACTTCTATTCTTTGTCAGGCTTTGAGAGTTGTTTGTATTTTTTAAATTGGTCATTCTAAACTTGTTGGAAGCCTCTTAAAGGCAAGTTGATAGATTGGTTGAGTTGAACCTACTAGATCTAAATCAAGTAGTTGTTATTGCTAAGGTGGATCATTCCTTTATGCGAAGGCCATACACTTATGATTGGGTCAAGTGTTCTTTTCTTTATAAATTTTCTATTGCCTTTTTGATAGGTTATGATTTGATTAGATGGGTTATGAAGCACTTATTTCAAAAAAATATCTTTATGAAAGAAGTATATTGGCATGAAATTAAATATGATTTGTATTCCAATGTAAGAACTACAAAGAATGCAAACAATTCTTTCAACACATAAACTATTATGTAGTAGTTGATTAAAATAAAATTTTTTACTCTATATTATTTAGGACACACACTAAGAAAATGATCTAAAGTGACTTATTTATCCTAGAGGAACTAAGTATATAGTATGCAAAGAAAATCAACAAACCCACAACTACCCCTATTTTGAAGGAGTTTAGTTTTCTCCCCTTCCTGATCTCGCTAATATTGTCTAATTATT
>VDFB02039498.1:0-15670 GCA_007258455.2 Sequoia sempervirens
CCACATGACTATCGGGGATTTCTTCAATCTCCTCCTTTTCTAAAGTAGGTGCTAGAATCCCATTGTTCCACATCGTTGGTACTTCACATGCATACACCTTCATGATACTCTATCAAATCTGAAATGTTGAACACAAGGGAAATGTTGAATCCATTTGGCAACTCTACCTCATATGCATTCACAGATCCATGCCTCTTGAAATTTTATAGGGACGAACTTCTTCATCTTCCAATTTGTTGCTCGTTCCCACTGGAAACCTTTCTTTCCTCAAGTGGACCATCACTTCATCACCAATTTGAAACTCCTTATACCTCCTCTTCTGATCTGCCTTAGCCTTATACTACATATTCATCTTGTTAATATTTTCTCTTACCTTCTCATGTATATCCTTGATGTGTTCTGCAAAATCTTTGGCTTCAGCACTTATTTTCTTCTCTTGGTCCATCTTCCTCAATTATGGAGCTGTTCTGGGGCTACCTCCATACACAATCTGGAATGGTGATCTACCATTGCTTCTGTTGACAGAATTGTTGTAAGAAAATTCTTCCTGGGGTAAGATCAAGTCCCATCCCTTTGGTTTATCTCCTACCAAACATCTCATTAGGTTATCCAGACTCCTGTTAACAACCTCTGTCTGCCCATCTGTTTGTGGATGGTGTGCAGAACTGAACTTCAACTCTGTCTTCAACTTCTTCCACAAGGTCCTCCAAAAGTACTTCATAAATTTGGTGTCACTATCTGAAACAATACTCTTTGGCAGACCATGTAGCCTCACCACCTCTTTGAAGAACAAGTCAACAATGTGGACGGCATCATGGGTCTTCTGACATGGAATGAAATGTGTTATCTTCAAAAACCTATCAACCACCACAAAGACTGAATCATTCCCTTGTTGTGTCCTTGGCAAACCAAGAACAAAGTCCATACTTATATCCTCCCATGGCCTCTCTAGTACAGGAAAGGGCTGATATAAGCCTATATTCTAGCTCACTCCTTTAGCCATCTGACATACCCTGTAGCTTTGTACAAACTTCTTCACATCCTGTGAAAACTGAGGCCAATAATAATGCTCACTGATAATGGCAATGGTCTTATCTCGGCCAAAATGTCCTGCCATTCCTCCACTATGCTTCTCCTTTATTAGGTTCTCCCTCATGGAACTCCTTGGAATACACAATTGACTTCCCTTAAATAACATGCAATCCTGGATTATGAAATCCATCCACCTTGTCCTGTCCACTGTAACAGGTTCCTTGCAAGCTTTCCAATCCTCTGCAAAATCAGGATCTTCTGCATATAGTGTCTTGAGTTCATTGGACCCAACCACTTCAATCTGCATCTTTGTCATCAATGTATGCCTCCTACTTAAGGCATCGGCAACCCTATTTGACTTCCCACTCCTATGTTTCGAAACAAAGGTATAACTCTGCAAAAACTCTACCCATTTCATATGCCTCTGATTTAATTTTCCCTGACTATTTAGGTACTGCAAGGCCTGATGATTAGTATATAGAAAAAATTCCTTCAGCAACAAATAATGTCTCCATTTCTTTAATGTTTGCACTATTGCATAAAATTCCTGATCATATACATAATACTTTCTCTTGGCATCATTTAATTTTTCAATGAAATAGGAAATGGGCTTACCTTCTTGGCTTAACATTGCCCCAATGGCACAACCACTGGCATCACAATCCACTTGAAACACCTTGTTGAACTCTGAGAGGGCTAGAATAGGTTGCTCTGTCACATTTTTCTTCAACAATTCAAAACTTTTTGCCACTCCAGTGCTCCACTTGAATTCTTTTCTATCCCCTCTCATTGTTTCAATCAGGGGTCCACAAATACTACTGGATTTTCTAATGAACTTTCTATAAAAACTAGCCAAACTATGGAAAGATCTCACCTCAGTAGCAGTTCTTGGGGTAGGCCATTCCAGAATAGCCTTAACCTTCTCTACATCCATTTTGAGACATTCTGTTGAGACAAAAAACCCCAAATACACTAACTCCCTCTTCACAAAACTGCACTTCTTCAGATTAATCAACAGTTTCTCTTCTCTTAACTTCTCAAAGGCTCTCTGAATATGCATAAGATGCTCATCCAACGTCTTACTGAAAATCAAAATATCATCCAAATACACAATAACAAAACTTCCCAGAAATTCTTTTAGTACCTCGTTCATGAGCCTCATGAATGTGCTTGGTGCATTGGTTAGCCCAAAAGGCATGACTAACCACTCGTACAAGCCCTCTTTGGTCTTGAAGGTAGTCTTCCATTCATCTCCCTCTCGAATCCGGATTTGGTGATATCCACTGTTTAGATCAATCTTTGTGAAGTACTGAGCTCCACTCAAATAGTCCATCATGTCATCCATCCTTGGCAGGGGAAATCTATACTTGATTGTTATCTTGTTTATGGCTTGGGAATCTGTACACATCCTCCACTCCCCATCCTTCTTTGGTGCTAGTACTACAGGTACTGCACATGGACTCAAACTCTCCTATATCAAACCCTTTCTCAATAACTCTTGAACTTGTTTGTTCAACTCCTTATTTTCTGTCGGAGTCATTCTATGAGTTGCCTTATTTGGCAAGCTGGCTCCAAGAATCAAGTCAATCTGATGACTGATCTTTCTTATTGGTGGTAAACCCTTAGGTACATTATCAGAAACAATATCCTTAAACTCATCAACCATCCCAGAAACTGCTTCTGGAACCTTCTCACTATCCTCGTTACTTAGTCTAGGAATCAATGCATAACACACATGCTCATGCTTCATACCTTCTAAAAATTTTCTTCCATCTACATAAAAAATTCTAGCAATACTGCATACCATTTCTTCGGTCTCCTTCAGGGGTTTCAACTTGTGATGAACCCCATCCTTTGTCAAGGAATAAGTGTTTGCATGGCCATCATGTATAGCTCGCCTATCGAACTGCCATGGCCTCCCCAACAACATGTAGCATGCATCCATAGGGATGATATCACAGAGTACCTCATCATGGTAGCTCCCGATCTTGAACTTTACTAGGCACTACTCATTGACCAAAAATTTGTGGTATTTCTGCAACTAGGAAATCTGATACAGATGTTGGTGCCTTTCCCTCTTCAGCTTCAACTTTGTGACCATCTCTTCTGACACTAGATTATCGGTTCTCCCACTATCAATAATGACATCACAACATTTTCCTTCACAGTTACACCTTGTATGAAACAGATTCTTCCTCTGTTCTGGTTCCTTTTCCTCAGTCACCAGGGCTCTCCTAATCACTAGGGCTTCTCCCCTTTTAGCATCATCTAAATGTTCAGATTGGGCCTCCTCATCTACATGTGCAACCCTTCCATGACCTTCTGGCCTTTTGTCTACCCTTCCTTGATGTTGTGGACATTCATAGGCTCAATGCCCTTCTTCACCACAGTGAAAGCAAGTCCCTCTGAAACCACATCTTCCAAATCATTGTCTAGATCTACCTCATCCTCTACCTCTTTGATCACCACTGTTTTGATTATGAGGGTGGTATAAATTGTCATTCCTTTGGCTTCGGCTAGTACCCACATCTTCACTTTTCTTTTCATCATCATTTTGGCTTCTGAAGGTCTTCCATTGCCCCTTCTGCTTTGACATCCTCATCCTTTTTTCTTGCCATCAAATCTTTTGTTCGGCTTCTCTTCCACCTTTAGAGAAAACTGATACACATCCTCAATGGTGGTCATTCTGACTAGGCTTAACTCCTCCTGAATGCTCGGTCATAACCCATTAAGATATCAGGCTACCTTCTCCTTATTGGCCTCTGTGTGGCCCGTTTTGATGATTATCTTGTGAAAATCTTCAGTATATTCTTTCACAAATCTGCTTCCTTGCTTCAACCTTTGCGAATTTCTTCCATGAGATCTAACTCATAGTCCACTATTATGAACTGCTTCTTCAGTTTCTCTACCATGCGATCCCATCTGGTGATATTTCTTTTTCCTCTTCATTTTCTTTCCAACTGGACCTCTTTCCACCAAATATTGGCATGGCCCTTCAGCTTCATTTTCACAAACTTAACCTGATCTGGGTCCTCTATTTCCTCTACCCAAAATATTCTTCTAGCTCATTGATCCAGTCGATCAACTCTTCTGGGTTCAGACTTCCAGAATAACTGGGGACTTCTGCTCTAGGTCTTTTCCCGATCTTTGAAATGGCCCTTATTAGCCGTATTTGGTCTTGATCAATTGCTTCTTCTTCCTCTTCTGCATTTGAACCTTCTTCCTCTCCTTCATCCTCACTTTCCTCCCTCAGGTTTAACACTCTTCTCACCTGCTCTTGTAACGCATCAATCTGTCTTTGGAGGGCTGCGAGTGCATCTCTTCCACCAGCATTTCTGCCACCTCAACCACCTCTAGCACTACCATGCCTACCAAGCATCACTCTTGGAGGCATCTTTCTTGACCTCGAACCACAACCACTGTCCTGGTGCGAACTGCCTCACGATCGGTGATCTGTCCACACGCTTAAGAAAACCTCGCTCTGATACCACTTGATGAGGGCACTGCCCGAGACACAGAAAATAACCCACAAACAAGAGAATAATTTTATTATTCAGAAAATGGAGCTTCTTACATGCAGAGGATCTCAAATCCCCAAGTTCTACAACACATGCAAATTACAGACAGCTACAGAATAACTCTTTTGTAATATGCGAGCTTGTCCCCCAAAAAGTTACCCAAAAATTAGAAACCCGCCCATAAATAGAACTCCTCTTTAGTTTGGAGCCAAAACAACATTCAAATTTTGAGTTTAGGCAGTTTGGCGCTGAAAAATTACAACTTGAAGTTCAAATTTCAAAAGAACATTTGAAATTGTATCTTCTTGTAAGTGCGCCAACTTTCCGGGGCCATAACTTTTGATCCGGGGCTCCGATTCGTGAACCATTTGAACTGTTGGAAAGGTCTCAAAGTCAACAACGCATTTGAAATTAGCTATGCCAATTTTTGAAAGTTTCGGGGCCAATCCAGGAGCTCTAAGTGCCTCAAATATAACTCAGAAGATTTTTAGGTGCAAATCTGGGCAACTAAAACTGCAATATCTTTCAACCCGGGAATAGAAAATAAAAACCGTAAATTAAGAATTTCATTATGAAAAAAAGGGTATCCAAAAATGTAAAAATATCTAAAAACTGATAAACTTGAAATTTAACTATTTTTGGGTGATGCAAGATTACCCTTACACCACTGGATGCTCTTGCATCAATATTATATAGTTGTAATAAACATCTTGATATACATTATATATGTTTGTTCAATGTTACTTTTTAAATATCTTGTTCCAATTTTATAGATTATACATTTCATGTCTTGTATTTACCACAGTTTATATAATTATTCAATTGTATAGATTATACATTTTATACATATAAGGAGATAGTTTTTTTGTTTATTCATTCAAATATTTGCTATCTAATTGGAAAATAGTTAAAATTACCTACCCTTAATTTATTTTTAATATGATCTAAACTATTTAAGGAATGTTTTAATTTGTCACCTAACCATGTGATAAATTATATATATTAAATTTGATTCTAGATAAGAATTTATATAGTGCATGTAATACTTGAAAAATAGATAAAATATAAATAGTATAATGTATGAGTGCATATAATCATGAAAATGAACATAACAAGATATCATAATTGACTACATATATAATCATCATATTAAAGTCAACTGATATAAATAAACACAAATATGATAATAACATGTTCAAAGTAAAATGAGAGATAGATAGTCCATAGAATTTATATGTCAAGTCCAACACATATATTTAACTAAAACTAGAGATCTATAGTCCATAAAATATAAAACTATCTAACTTTCAGGCTGATTAGTCAAATCAAGTCTCCTCTTTGTTCCATGTTGACTAGATGTACCTGCATCGTGCTGTAAAAGAGTACAAGAAACTTGAAATTAGATTTAAATTTATTTAGAAATTTTGATATAATTAAACATGTTTAAACTTGAAAATATAAACTTTTATATAAAAAAAATTTAATTAAATATCGAGTATTTATATAGTAAAAATAATTTCTAGTATGCATAAATTACCATATGATCATGTGAATCTGTAATTGGCACATTTTCTTCAACGGGTAGCATAACTGTCACTTGAGAAGATGCAAATGCCTAATCTACTCTATCCTACATATTCATATAAAGAAAACAATATGTGAAAACCTCGAAAATATATATATATATATATATATATATATATATATATATAATATATATATATATATATATATATATATATATATATATATATATATATATATAAAAGGTTCATAAAAATTGTATAGGAGATTTAAAGTAAAATTTACAACCTCGAATAATATGACCTCATGATCATGCACTTGAGATTTCCCATGCATAAATTCCAATGATGTCTCAAGTGCGCGGCCTGCCATGGGTATCTCATGAAATTCCTGCATATAGATGTACAACAGTTCGTATAGATAATTAAAACATGTGTATGTAAATGAAAAATTAAATTAGATCTATGATGTCTATTTAATTTAAACTTAACAAACTTTTGAAAGCACGCACTTGAGCTGATGATGTCTCAGGAGGGCTCACCACTGTAACTTGTGGTTGGTCAGTACTAGGTATTGTATGACCTCCCTACATCTAGATATAATATATCAATTCACACATGTGTACAAATTCAAATTAAATTAGATATATATCCACACAAATTATTTAATATATATTGGTTAAAGTACCTGTCCAAAAGGTGAGCCCGAATCTACAACACTTGACATATGCTAATGAGGGCACAGCCCGAGACTTAGAAAAATAACCCACAAACAATTGAATAATTTTATTATTTAGAAAATGAAGCTTCTTACATTCAGAGGATTTCAAATCCCCAAGTTCTACAACACATGCAAGTTACAGAAAGCTACAAAATAACCCTTTCGCAATATGCAAGCTTGTCCCCAAAAAGTTAACCAAAAATTAGAAACCCCCCCATAAATAGAGCTCCTCATTAGTTTGGAGCCAAAACAACATTCAAATTTGAGTTTAGGCAGTTTGGCGTTGAAAATTTACAACATGAAGTTCAAATTTCAAAAGAGCATTTGCAATTGTATCTTCTAGAAAGTGCGCCAACTTCCCGGGGCCATAACTTTTGATCTGGGACTCTGATTCGCGAACTGTTTGAACCATTGGAAAGGTCTCGAAGTCAAAAACGAGCTTGAAATTTGCTATGCCAATTTCGACAAGTTTTGGGGCTGATTCGGGCACTCTAAGTGCCTCAAATCTAACTCGAAAGATTTTTAGGTGCAAATCTGGGAAACTAAAACTGCAATATCTTTCAACATAAGAAAATAAAATCAAAACCATAAATTGAGAATTTCATTATGACGAAAAGGGTATCCAAAAATGTAAAAACATCTAAAAACTGAGAAACATAAAATTTAACTATTTTTGGGTGATGCAAGATTGCCCTTACACCACTGGATGCTCCTGCATCAGACACCCAGGGTAATTTGAGAAGTGACCTTGTCACGTCTTAGATGGAGGAGGAAAATCAAAATAGTCAACTTCTGCCTTAAGCAACCAGGATGAATCTTCAACAGGCCTTCCTTTCCATTTCACCAAATATTCTTCATACTGCCTGTTCCTGGTACTCCTTCCCACACAACTATCTAGGATTTCTTCAATCTCCTCCTTTTCTGAAGTAGGTACTGGAATCCCACACTATTCCATCGTTGGTACTTCCTCTGTGCCACCTTAGTGATACTCTGTCAAATTTGAAATGTTGAACACAAGGGAAATGTTGAATCCATCTGGAAACTCTACCTCATATGCACTCCTTGAATCATGCCTCTTCAAAATTTTACAAGGACCAAAATTTTTCATCTTCAACTTGTTATATGTTCCCACCGGAAACCTTTCTTTCCTCAAATGGACCATCACTTCATCACCAATCTGAAACTCCTTATACCTCCTCTTCTGATCTTCCTTAGCCTTATACTACATATTCATCTTGTTAATATGTTCTCTTACCTTCTCATGTATATCCTTGATGTGTTACGCGAATCTTGACCCGGCCTTTTATTCTCTTGGTCCATCTTCCTCAATTCTGGAGCTATTCTGGGGCTACCTCCATACACAATCTAGAATGGTGATCTACCAGTGCTTCTATTGACAGAATTGTTGTAAGAAAATTCTATCTGGGATAAGATCAAGTCCCATCCCTTGGGTTTATCTCTACCAAACATCTCAGTGGAGTTACCTAGACTCCTGTTAACAATAGCATGCGCACATTTTGTTTGTGGATGGTGTGTAGAACTGAACTTAACTCATCTTTAGCTTCTTCCATAAGGTTCTCCAAGCACCCACAAATTTGCTGGTGTCACAATCTGAAACAATACTCTTTGGCAGACATGTAGCCTCACCACCTCTTTGAAAAACAAGTCAACAATGTGGACTGCATCATGGGTCTTCTGACATGGAATGAAATGTGCCATCTTCGAAAACCTATCAACCACCACAAAGACTGAATCATTCTCTCGTTGTGTCCTTGGCAAACCAAGAACAAATTCCATACTTATATACTCCCATGGCCTCTCTGGTATAGGTAAGGGCTGATATAAACCCTATATTTTTGGCTCCTTTCGTTTATGCATCTGACATACCTTGCAGCTTTGTACAAGCTTCTTCACTTCCTGTGACAACTGAGGCCAATAATAATGCTCACTGATAATGGCAATGGTCTTATCCTGACCAAAATGTCCTGCCATTCCTCCACTATGCTTCTCCTTTATCAGGTTCTTTCTCATGGAACTCCTCAGAATACACAATTGACTTCCCTTAAATAACATGCAATTCTGGATTATGAAATCCAGCCACCTTGTCATGTCCACTATAATACCGGGTTCCTTACCGGCACCAGGCCTGCCAAAGTGGGATCTTATAGTGTCTTGGAGTTCATTAGTTAACCGCTGATCACGCATCTTTGTCATCAATGTGGCTATACTTAAAGGCAATGCGCAACCCTGTTGGCTTCCCCACTCCTGTTTCAAAACAAAGGAATTATAACTGCAAAAAATCTACCCACATTTCATATGCCTCACAGTTTAATTTTTCCCCTATATGTATGCCAAGGCTGATGATCCCGTTATATAGAACAAATTCTTTGGCAACAAATAATGTCTCCATCTCTTTGAAAATGCTTGAACTATTGCATAAAATTCTGAATCATATATAGAATACTTTCTCTTGGCATCATTTAACTTTACTCTTTGAAATAGGCAATGCTTACCATGTACATTGATAACTTGCTCCATTAGCACAATACTTGGCATCTGCAAATCCACGAAACACCTTTTGAAATTTGGGAGGGCTAGAGCGAGGTTCCTAAATACCTTCGCTTCAATGGTTCAAAATTTTTGCCACTCCGGCAAAGCCAGGTTTGAATTCTTTTCTATCCCCTCATTGTTTTGGTCGGGGTCCACAAATACTATTGAAGTTTCTAATGAACTTTCTATAAAAACTAGCCAAACCATGGAAAGATCTCACCTCGATAGTAGTTCTTGGGGTAGGCCATTCCAGAATAGCCTTCACCTTCTCTGGGTCCATCTTGAGACCTTTTGCTGAGACAACAAACCCTAAGTACACTAACTCCCTCTTCACAAAACTACACTTCTTCAGATTAATCAATAGTTTTTCTTCTCTTAACTTCTCAAAGGCTCTTCGACTATGCATCAAATGCTCATCCAACATCTTACTGAAAATCAAAATATCATCTAAATAGACAATAACAAAACTTTTCAAAAATTCTTTTAGCACCTTGTTCATGAGCTGCATGAATGTGCTCCGTGCATTGGTTAGCCCAAAAGGCATGACTAACCACTCGTACAAGCACTCTTTGGTCTTGAAGGCAGTCTTCCATTCATCTTCCTCTCGAATCCAGATCTGGTGATATCCACTCTTCAGGTCAATCTTTGTAAAGTACTAAGCTCCACTTAAACAGTCCATTAGGTCATCCATCCCTGGTAGGGGAAATTTGTACTTGATTGTTATTTTGTTTATGGCTCAGGAATCTGTACAAATCCTCCACTCCCCATCCTTCTTTGAATTGCTGAAATGCGTAGGTCGCACATGGACGCTCTCAAGTAATAAAACCCTTTCTCCAGCAACTCTTGAACTATGCGTTCCGGCTCCTCATTTCTGGCGGAGTGTTCTCATTTATTTGGAAAAGCTGGCTCCAAGGAATCAAAGTCAATATGATGGCTGATCTTTCTTGTTGGTAAACCCTCGGGGTAGATTATGAAACAATATCCTAAAACTCATCCAACATCGAAACTTCTTTTGGAACCTTCTCACTATCCTCCTTGCTCCTTCAGAATCAATGCATAACATGCTTCCTTACCTTCTTTCTTCCATCTACATAATAAATTTTTGCACTACTACATACCTTTTCTTTGGTCTCCTTCAGGGGTTTCAACTTGTGGCGAACCCCATTCTTTGTCAAGGAATAAGTGTTTGCATGGCCATCATGTATAGCTCACCTATCGAACTGCCACGGCCTCCCCAAAAACATGTGACATGCATCCATGGGGATGATATCACAGAGTACCTCATCATGGTAGCTCCTAATCTTGAACTTTACTAGGCACTTCTCATTGACCAAAACTTTGTGGTCTTTCTGCAACTAGGCAATCTGATACGGATGCGGGTGTCTTTCCCTCTTCAGCTTCCACTTTGTGACCATCTCTTCTGACACCAGATTATCGGTGCTCCCACCGTCAATAATGACATCACAACATTTTCCTTCACACTTGCACCTTGTGCGAAACAAATTCTTCCTTTGTTCTGGTTCCTTTTCCTTAGTCACTAGGGCTCTCCTAATCACTAGGGCTTCTCCCTTTTAGCATCATCTGAATGTTGAGATTGGGCCTCCTCATCTGCATCATAACCCTTCCGCAATCTTACGGCCTTTTATGCGCGCCTTCCATGGTGTTGCGGATATTCATAAGGCTTGATGCCTTCCGTACGGAAACACCATTTCCTTTGAAACCACTGTTCCGGAATCCTTGTCCTGTCTGCAATTCCTCTGCCTCTTTTTGATGCCATTGTTTTGCGATCGATGGTGATGAGATTATTCATTCCTTTGGCCGGCTGGTATCACATCTTCACTTTTCTTTTCGTGTCATTTCAATACCGGTGTTTTCCCTTCCACTTTGACCTCCTCATCCTTTTTTCTTGCCATCAAATCTTTTGTTCAGCTTCTCTTCGACCTTTAGAGAAAATTGATACACATCCTCAATAGTGGTCATTTTGAGTAGACTTAACTCCTCCTGAATGCTCGGTCGTAACCCATTAAGATATCGGTCTACCTTCTCCTTATTGGCCTCTGTGTGGCTCATTCTGATGATTATCTTGTGAAATTCTTTAGTATATTATTTCCGCGAGATCTGCTTCCTTGCTTCAACCCTTACGTTTTGTTCGCCGGATCTAACTTGTAGTCCATTGGTATGGCTTGCTTCTTAGGGTTTCTCTACCATGGATGCATTGGTGATATTTCCTTTTCCTCTTCAATTTCTTTCCAACTGGACCTCTTTCCACCAAATACTGGGATGGCCCTTCAACTTCATTTTCATAAACTTAACCCGATCTAGGTTCTCTATTTCCTCATACTCAAAATATTCTTCTAGCTCGTTGATCCAGTCGATCAACTCTTCTGGGTTCAGATTTTCGGAATAACTGGGGACTTCTGCTCTAGGTATTTTCCCGATCTTTGAAATAGCCCTTATTAGCTGCATTTGGTCTTGATCAATTACTTCTTCTTCCTCTTCTACCTCTAAACCTTCTTCTTCTCCTTCATCCTCACTTTCCTCCCTTAGGTTTAACCCTCTTCTCAATTGCTCTTGTAATGCATCAATGCGATAACGGGTGCGGGTGCATCTCTTCCACCGGTATTTCGCATTACCGGTACCTGGCACCACCCGCGCCCACCACCAAAGCATCGCTCTTGGGGCATCTTTCTTGACCTCGACCCACAGCCATGGTCACAGTGCTTGAGCGCCTCCGCGATCGGCGATCTGTCCACACACTCAAGAAAACCTCGCTCTGATACCACTTGATGAAGGCACAACTTGAGACACAGAAAATAACCCACAAACAAGAGAATAATTTTATTATTCCAAAAATGGAGCTTCTTACATGCAGAGGATCTCAAATCCCCAAGTTCTACAACACATGCAAGTTATAGAAAGCTACAGAATAACCCTTTCGCAATATGCGAGCTTGTCCACAAAAAGTTACCCAAAAATTAGAAACCCACCCATAAATAGAGCTCCTCTTTAGTTTGGAGCCAAAACAACATTCAAATTTGAGTTTAGGCAGTTTGGCGCCAAAAATTTACAACATGAAGTTCAAATTTCAAAAGAGCATTTGCAATTGTATCTTCTAGAAAGTGCTCCAACTTCCCGGGGCCATAACTTTTGATCCGAGACTCCGATTCGTGAACCGTTTGAGCGGTTAGAGGTCACGGAAGTGTCGCGCTCAAAATATCACTTTATGCCAATTTATAGGCAAGTTTCAAGGCGATCACGGGCAATCTAAGTGCTCAAATCTAGCTGGAAGATTGCCCAGTGCAAATCTAGGAAGCTAGGTACCAATATCTTTCAACTAAAGATAGAAAATCAAAGCCGTGGTGGAATTTCATTATGACGAAAAGGGTATCCAAAAATGTAAAAACATCTAAAAACTGAGAAACTTGAAATTTAACTATTTTTAGGTGATGCAAGATTGCCCTTACACCACTGGATGCTCCTGCATCATAAGCACACAATGAGCATATTGAGTTTCAGGCATCACGTGATCATGCGTCTACACTAAACACTTATTGAATTAATATTATATTATATATATAGTTTGATGTTATTATTTACATGAATTTTTCATATTTCAAACTTGAATTAAATTTAAGTTCAAAATATGAACATACCTATGTAGGATGATCCTCAGAATATAGTAAATCTAGGTATGACCCCATCCCAGATGCATGTGCGTCATCTGAAGTGGATGTCTGAGTATCCCTATAGCCTGAGCCTCCATGCTCTCTATTGGCCACTTCAGTGGCCACGTGTGTAGTCTGCTGAGTGAGATGTCCTAAAAGTGAACTCAATTCTCCTAATGTCGATAATATGGTCTGGTGCTGAAATGCAACGGGAACACTAGGAGAAGGAAGAGGAACAATAGGAGCAATTGGAGCACGTCGCTGAGGATCGACACGTGTTCCTAGTCTATGTTGGGGCATGCCATGCCCAACTCCCTGAAATGACCTCATATCAAAATAGTTGGGTTTTTTACCCAACTCAAACTCAGCCCATAACTTTCTCAAAAAGTATAAGGGAACTTCATTGTTGCTATGTGGTGGAGTATCAAACACCATCCACCATCTATCCCAAAAATGTGTAGCTATCTACGGGTGCCTACACCATAAAATTGAAATTCATTTTTTCGTGGGTGGAATGGGTTGGTTTGTATGGGGATTAATAAAATATTGGCACATGGCTTGTTTGGTAATTTTCAGATCATTGATTTCTTTATATGACAATCCATCTGCATAGAATTGTCTCCTCTCTTCTCTCCATTGATGGAACCTAACTAGGTCTGCATCAATAGATCGAACAAAATCGACAATAGTTTGCATCGTAGATGCAAACATGCGATATGGGGAGGGACTCTAGGCTCATTTTTTATGAGATCTATATTTCCTTGAATGACAATGAGGTTTGCTCGGATATTCTCTCTTAATTGATCTTCATCAACTACAGGAGGGGGTGGGGGGTTAGGCGGTGGAGAATGTGGAGGTGTGTTACGGTTATGTTCATGTGGTGGATTGGGATGTGTGGGATCTATAGGAATTTCTTGATTGGTCATAAAATCCTCTAAATTAAACATTGGATCCACGTCAGCAATGATATGGCAACTGCATGTTAAACAATTAAAAAATATATATCAACAAACTAATTAAATAATGCACACAATTTGAAAGTTATTTAAAAATCACATTGAACATGCACAAATTCAAAATATATTTCATTTAAAGACCATTTGATTTATAACATTATAAAATCCATAACATTAAAAATTAATAGCATGTACACACATTAAATTGAGTCCAGTGTGGGGTTGTTAATATGAAGGGTAGATTATGAAGGGTAGATTTATGAAATTATGGGGTTTTATTAAAATTTATTTAATCTCATTCATTATTTTCAAATAATACTAAAGATAAGAATGAAAAATTAATAGAAGACATTGAAAGGGACACATAGATATATTCACCAAATTTATCCCCTTAAGAAATGTCAAATTCTCCCTTAAGACATCGATTTATGATTTAGGGTATAGGATGGCTTAAGGGGATCTATGTGTAGTAAGGTCCTAGGAGAAAATGATCCATGGCTTAAGGGAATAAAATTTGGTGAAGTTGCCTAAGGCAACCAAATTTCATTTTAAGGTCCTACAATTCAAAATGAATAGATTTATTAATCAAGTATGAAAAAATTTAATTAAATCTGAGGACAAAATTGATTTATCTAAATTTTCAAATTTCATGTATATAGATACTATTATAGTTTTTTATATTTTATATATATCTTTATTTGTGATTAAATATTGTTAAAGGCTACCTCTAGGAATACTCTCCTAGGTCTAGCTAATCCCAAAGTGAAGGAAAAATTATTCATTCTCAACAATCAAAAAAATGCAAGTACAAATATCATGAATCTATAACATGCAAGTACAAATATCTAAAAATGCTAGAGGGTTATCTAGAGGAAATATAAGCAACCAAAATATTCCACAACCATCACTTTGTACATCCAAATAGAAGAACAAGGTCTTTTGGGAGCTTCTAGGCCACTAAGAGATCAACTCTACAACTAACATGTAATGAGGGTTCAATAATCCAATTCTTCTATTTAACTAGATGGATTTAAAGAATGAAACCAACATAAGAACTTTAAATAGTATTCAAAACAACTAGTACTTTCTCATGTAACTAAGAAGCCAAAAGCAAGAACCCAACATGAAAAATCTTCCATTTTACATGACCACATAATACATGAAAATAGAAATTTAATCTTAGAGGATATTCTCATAATACCAAATAGGAATTAGATTACACACTTGTCCTATAGATCTTATGAATAACATCCTATAAATTAAGGTTTAAATATGATCATAATGCATCCTTACATAATTCACAAAGGATCTCATCCAAATAAGAGAAATGGGTAGAAATCATTCATGTTTCACATTTTTTTATATTTATTTGATTTAATAACATTTATGTGTCTGGCTCTCTCCATATTGCACATAGTCTATCTATAGCCCATTTTAGTTTTATCTAAATTAGGGTAAATAACACATTTTAGGTTTACGTAAATTAGGGTAAATAGGGTTTTAGGTTTACGTTTTAGGGTTTAGGTCCAAAGATTAACCTATGTAAATTTTGTAACCTAGGGTTTCTAGGGTTTTGAAATTTCTAAGTTTAAAATGTGTTCAATTTAGGTTTAGTTTTTATGGTTTTCAATTTACAATTTAAATTTCTTTGTTTTGTTGACATTTTTGGTTTTTTAAATGCAATTAAAAACTATAAAACATTGAA
>VDFB02039499.1:0-128234 GCA_007258455.2 Sequoia sempervirens
AATTGCTTTAATATTCATAATACCAAATACAAATTATAAGGCAAAGATATCATCAATATTAAAAGTAATTATTTATTGACTACTTTAATATTATTCAAACACTTAGCTTCACTTTAAACATGTAGAATATTAAAGACAAAAGTGGGGTTTGGGTTGTGTTTGAGATAACCGATCATTATTAACTAAAGATCGTCATACGAAGATGAAGTTCCAATGTGCATGGGCGAATTGACAAGAATGAGACAATTTTGCATCCTTTAGCCCACCTTTTCAGGGATTTCCAGTTCAGTTTGAGTTGCAGATTAGTTGCGTGCTTTATGATTGCGAGTTCGAGATTGAGTTCACTCATTTTTGCATGAGTTTGAACCTTATTTTCAGGGATTTTTGCTTTTGCTCGGATTTCATTTTGGGATTGTCACTTTCCCATTGAAATTGACTTTCAGTTACTTATTCATGCACTTTGAGGTGCATTCTCTATTGTATATATTGAAAAAGTTTATCTTTTTCAATTTAGTTCTTGTTATTCAGCCTTTGCATATTGCAAAGCGAATGGTCATGTAACTCAACTTTCAGATTAATACAGTAGTGTGTTTTTTACAGGTTCAAATTGTGTTATTGCAGAAGATTCCTTTAATTTTCAGTATTTTAGAATCTCCCTTCTAGATTTCAAGCATCGTTTTCGTGAGGAATCTGATCGAAGAATTACTATGTTTCAGTTTTGAAACCTCTAATTTTTTCTGTCTTTTTCACATATATGTATGCAATTTAGTTTAATTTCACTGGTTATGCACTGTGCTTGTAATTGATTAATCAATTTAGTCGCGAAAACCTCATTTTCCCTCAATTTTGCATTAGGTCAAAGCCTCTGTTTAAATCATTCAAGTGATTAAATTATCAAATCAGGTTGTGCAGATTGGAGTGTTGAGAAGTTTATTGTGAGTCATAGCTGCAAATCATTGTCGGTTAGGTGCATCACCTTCAATTTACCGTTTTGCATACATTTAGTAATAGTCTTTCTCCCTTTTCCAACAAATTACTCAGTTATTAACTAGAAAAATAAATAGGAACCAGCCTAGAATCTGGAGGTCTAATTCCTTATAGGATACCCACAGCCTGGAATTAGTTCCCATGTTTCAATAGATAGCTGAATTTAAATATTCAAGCATTCGGGTGCAATCTGTTTGACAACAATAACAACCAACAATAGTAAACCGTAGTGCCCGACTTAGAATGCAATGTAGGGAATAAATGAAGAGATGTCATGGTTGGGTAGATACCTCCTAAGAATGGCATCCAAGTTTAAGCAGTAATTAAATCATCAAATCCTTGCTTGGCAATGATGAACAATATGTGTACACAATATTCTGATAAATCCTTCAAACCCTTAGATATGAAACTCTCCTACAAATTTGTTGAAGCACAAGCACAACCTCTGAGTGAAGTTGTCTGCAAGCTGGCTTGGGAGATCTCTCACTCTTGTACGAAGTAGTTCTTCCTAAGGGATTCCGTCTTAAAAAAAACTATGGCTTTCAACCAGCAAACCCTTGCTCAAGCTCTTCACCAAATTTCTTCAAAATAAGAATAATACTCATGAATGTAATGACCCCATTCTAGTGGAAGCACTTAAACCCAAATCTTGCGTTCAAAGTGTTTCTCAAAAAGACATTAGAAACGTTAGAGATCAATAAATTTCAATAACAACATCTAATTAGATTGAAGATATAATAATTCCATTTTGGCCGAAATCTTATTCTTTCCTCCCTATCACTCACTTTGAATGATTCCTCTATAATATATTTCATGAGTACATTAAATGTAAAACATCTTGCAAGATCACATAGTTGGAATACCATTTTACAACATAGTGAATAAATGG
This sequence comes from Sequoia sempervirens, assembly GCA_007258455.2. Classification (NCBI taxonomy): domain Eukaryota; kingdom Viridiplantae; phylum Streptophyta; class Pinopsida; order Cupressales; family Cupressaceae; genus Sequoia; species Sequoia sempervirens. The sequence goes on from VDFB02039499.1 coordinate 1,877, forward strand.
TGACATTATTTATAAGGCCCAATAATTAATGCAGGTACCATTATTTGCACCATCTTATATATATTTATATTATCTAGATAAGTATACATCTACATTTCTAATTGACTCAATCTATATATATCTTTATTTCTATATGAATACGAATACATGCATTCTATTTCAATATCATTATATAGGTAGCAAACACATAATCACTTTGCAAGATATGATACATACACTCGGGGAAATACAAGTAAGGCATGTTAATACATTCAAGGTATGCAAATACACTCGAAAAAGTAAACATGTCCAATCAGGAGTATACATTCAAAAAACATACATAGTAGAATTATACACATGCAGTAAGCTTACTAGGCATAAAACAAGTGTGTAAGACATAAGGCACACTCACAAGATAGGAATCATACGTTTGAATACACATAAGTAGTGAGCATGGAGCACACACCAATCATGGAACACATACACAAATACATAAGGCATGAAGTATTCATGAGTGTACACTTGTATATATAAAGCATGGGGTATGTTTGTTAGTAGCAAGTAGACATGCTAAAACACACCAATCATGAAAGACACATTAGGAAGTTATCCACAGAGCAGTCATGTTGAATATATTAATCATAAATGCATTCAAGATACAAATCATGGAGCAAACATGAATACATGTGTAGAGTAAAATCATAGATTGCATACAAATATATGCAATACACTTATAAATACATGGAGTAAGACACACAATGTAAGACAATTACACCCAAAAGCAATGAGTAATAAATTACACGCAAGGCATAGAAATCATGTAATTATACTTACGAAAAGAAATACACTTAGAGCACATAAACCCAAACAAGGCATGTAAGGTATAAATACTCATACGGTAGGAAGCAATATACATACACTCAAACAAATTCAAACAATTACATACATCAGACGCTTAAGAATGGAGTAGTCATGTGTAGGATTACATCAGTCATGAAGGACACACTTAAATTCAAAGTCACAAAGTATACAAGTACAAAGTCAGAGGTTATACACTCCAAATACAAATTCAATCACAAGTCATAAAGTATACACTCAAATAAACACAATCGGCGAGTATAAACTTAAATACAAATACAATCACAAGTTATAGGGGGTGTACAATCAATTACAAATACACTTGAATGAAGTATGCTATCAGACAATTGAGAAGGGGGAGTTAGTGTATCCCATACTACACCGTGGATCCATCCTCCTTCCCAAGGTCATCAAGTATACACATGAACATGAAGCAGACACGTGAATACACGTAATGCACAAGCATTCACATGAACATATGTTACGAAGCATTCAATCTGTAAATTTCTGAGCAAACTAAATAGATATTAAAACACCCCAAGTTATCATTCCTTGTTCATCAACATCAAAGGCGAGGCAAGAGAGGTCACACACAAGGATGCCCTTAGCGCTTCCCTTCTCAGCCCGAGGGCGACCAACAAACACCCGTTGTAATGACACCCTCGGCCCTCAATGGAAAACCACAATTATCCAAGGAGGGTGGCCTACCTCGAAGGGACCCTAGTCTTTGCTCTCCTTCATGTGCTTCCAACTGCCCTCCCTAATGATTGGATTGAAAGAGAATGATAATTTGGTAAGGGGCAGACACGCAATCCATGCAATAGTTTGGAGGAAGGATTCCCATAGGAGGCCCTTAGAGCACTCCCTTCTCAGCCCGAGAGCGGCCAACCAACACTCGTGGAAATGACCCCCCTCAGCCCTCGTTGGTAGACCTGCAGTCATCCAATGAGGGTGGTCTATGTTGAAGGGACTCTAGTATCTGCTCAACCTATCAGTTCCATCCCTCAACCAACTACATGATTGTTTGATGATACAAACAATTGCATCTAATGCTTATCTTATTACAAGTTACCCACAATTACAACATGCTATGAGGATTCATGAATACATCAAGATATTAATAATCTATTTATCATATGAATGTGTATGTGACAGTCCTTTATGATATTCAATGTTTATTTTTATATATTTATCAATTACCAATTCTTTATATATTTGTCATTCATTCATAACATGTGTTAGCAAATATCATTTTCCAACTATATAAAGGTATTATGATTGCTGATTTAGGGCTATGAAAGGACACACTTAATACTTACCACTTCGATCTGCATAAACCTCTTATTTTTCCAACCAACAAGGCTGCCTTCTTATACTATGTTTCAATAGAATGATTGATCATAATTGTCCTCAATATTGTTGGGGGTGCAAAGATGTAATTAACCTCTCTCTCTTAGCCTTCCGAAGTTGTTTTATGTGGTTACCACACGCCATAATTATGATGGAATATATCATCATGACATTGTTAGTTGTCCAATTCAAAATAACATATTAGCAATACTATAATAGTGATATGCATCCAATAAAATGATGATAATAAATAACATCAATTAGACAAATATTATCTTGCATAAATTGTATTTATCAATCATATTTAGATATGTCTATTAATCACCAATGATATCACTGTTTCTATTCAAAGTCTCACAATTTTAGGAAGGATATGGCCTATGGATATAATAATACAAACACATGACTAGATATGCAGATTAGTAGTATATATACATATACTTTCATAATTATTTTACACTTAACTATGATAAGGATAATGAATGTCATCAACAAGGTAATTACATTCAATGGTTACCGGACATACCTGATCTGCATAAATCAAAATGCATTCCTATATGTTATAGAATATACCTTTGTCCTTGGAGAGTTTGCATACACTCTTTTCACAGGATGGTAGGAAGGTTGCTCTGATACCACTTGTAATGATCCCTTTCTAGTGGAAGCACTTAAACCCGAATGTTGCGTTCAAAGTGTTTCTCAAAGAGACATTAGAAACGTCAGAGATCAATAGATTTCAATAACATCTAATTAGATTGAAGATGAGATAATTATTCCATTATGGCCAAAAGATTATTCTTTCCTCCCTATCACTCACTTTGAATGATTCCTCTATAATATATTTCATGAGTACATTAAATGTAAAAGATCTTGCGAGATCACATATTTGGAATACCATTTTACAACATAGTGAATAAATGGTGACATTATTTATAAGGCTCAATAATTAATGCAGGCACCATTATTTGCACCATCTTATATATATTTATATTATCTAGATAAATATACATCTACATTTCTAATTGACTCAATCTATATATATATCTTTATTTCTATATGAATACAAATACATGTATTCTATTTCAATATCATTATATAGGTAGTGCATATGTATTCTTCCCTATATCATTAATCATATATATATTTATATAACCTTTGTCCTATTATTCATTATCAAACTTATCTATATCTATGTATGTATAAATAAATAATCATTATAATATATATATTTGAATATATACTTGTTATTTATATTTAATCCTCACAGTATATCTTTAGATATATTCATAATCATAACATAACCCAATTACTTATGTAAGTTTCTATTGAGATCTAAAATTATTAATAGACCTGATACCAATTATGCCTACAAAGTAATCACTAACCTTTATTCAAGGTATGTAAGAACTTTACCTCTCAATTATGTCCATGCAGTAACAATACTTTCTCCAGCCGAATCTTATACTATATTTCTGGGCCATCTTGCAAGAACCATAAATTTCTGGCGTTGTTCTATATTGCTGGGAACAGAGACAAATCAACATATTTCTAAGATACATTTATTGCCTCCAAGGAATCGCACCACTTTGGAGGACGAGTCTGAAAGTGCAGAAGTAAGGAATTTGCTAATTTTGTTTATAAGGAATTTGCTAATATTGTTTGTGCTGCCAAATATCTCTATCTTTCTCCTTGATCGAAGTTCACATAGCATCTTTCCTTGGTGCAGAATATATTCCAATATTCTTTTCTTATTTCCCCTTAAGACTTTGCTTTGACTCTCATTTTAATGCTGTTGCTGAGGATGTATCTTTTGTTTGTCTTTATCTGGGAACCGATTCATAAATAAGGTTCGTTATTTTTTATTACTCCATTAATAAAGTGTTTGCTGTTGACTGGGGGTTTCGATATTATCTATGTGTTTTGGTTTATATTTTATTTTGCTGTTTGTAGTATTAATATTAATTTATGGTTATTTTAATATTTTATCCTTATTTATGATATTTGTAACACATCATATTTATGATATATATTACCATTATAATATTTATAATGATATTTATAGATATCACTTATTACCAATATATATGATATTTATTTTATTTTATTTGCTAATATTTTATGATTATAATAATTATTTAGGAATATCAATTTGTTTGTATAATTTATAATATTACTTTGATGACGATTATAATAGTATTAAAATTGGTTTTTATATTTTCGATATTCATTTTATTTGTTTATTAGTATTTCTATATTTCATATTTGGGTATTACAATTTCGGGGGACATGACAATGAATCCATAAAATGAGCTCTAAATGTCCTTTTATAATTCTCAACTTCACCTCAAATTCACATATAAATTTCATTTCATTCAATTACTTTTTAATTTTGGCGTACAACTTTATAATATAAAGTATACTTTAAAAGTCACTTATATCTCCCCTTTTGAAATGGCACTTTAACTTATATTATAAAGTATACTTTAAAATCACTTATATCCCCTTTATAAGAAATTTCCTTTTCAAAATGTTTTAATAACACAAAGTTAAATTATTTAATTTAATTTTATTATTTGATGTTATTACTATTAAATGCATAGGACCAATATTAACCAATATAACTCTAGGATATAATTATGCCACCATGCCAAATATAGAAACTTTTCCAGTTAACCATACTAGTCACTTACTAAAATTAGTGTGGGTCAAAGTGTTCAGAATGGTCTCTGGTAGGCACACCACAAATAAATTGGGACACTGAGTTGAAGAGTACTGAAATAAGCATCACAAAGGCCTGTTGAAGAACTAAAGATCACCCTCGAAGGGGTCCCCTGGACACCTTGATAGCCTATGAGGACCAGTTGGTAGACCAACCACTGCGTCTGACCACTACCTAGGAAGAGGGGACATTACAATACTCTAGTGCAAATCTCTCTAAAACTTATTTTGCAAATGTGACAACCACACTCTACTACCTTCTAAATTTTTCTTTTTAATCTTTGTTTAGGGCTGTCACATATTGGAGAATAGGTATTTTGAAATTAAAAGGGCCCTTTGCACAAGGTTTTAAAATGGTAAAAGGGTACTCATATGGATTTTGTTGTTCTCCTTCACCCACAACACTCCCACACTTTGATGGATCCCTATTTGAGGTTTAAACTCTCATAGTTTTTTTTTTCCATCTCATGTTCACTATTTTCACTATTATTGCTTATGTTTTGTGAAACAATAATGCAAGTGCAAACTGAAAATAGAGAAAACAAAATTCATACATTTCTTAAACTTTGAAAAAAAAAGAGGAAAAAAAAACAAATGGAAGAATCACTTACCTCTTCCACTTCTCTTGCTATCTCATTCCTCATTGCTCACTAATGCTGATTTCTCCAACTACACCATCAAACCCCACTCATAATGATTCCTTTTGCTCTATCTTGGCTACAAACCTTTTTGGCGTGTAAAAATGAGTTAGAATGAGATAGGGAGGAACTTTTTTGTTGATTTAGGGTCAATTGTGGTATGGGGGCGCACAAAAGAAGAAAAATAAATATTTTTTTAATTTAAACTAGTGTACCATGGGGATGCGTCCCCCCCACGTTTCTAGGATGGGGACATCTTCGGGACGTGGAGGAGATGTCACCCCACTAGAACACTGCCTCTGCCTAGTTGTCGTCAGGATGCTCAGGACGTTTTTGGGATGGTGGATGTCTGCGGGACTTTCAGGGGACTCCCAGGAGTCCCTCAACCATCTCTGAGATACCCATGCATCTCCTGTGATGGAAGGGCTAAAAAGTACCCAAAAAAAAAGAAGAAAAACTCATTTTTTTAATTTGACATTTCAAACCCTCCCATACCTTATAAGACCCCCTCAAATCCTCACAATCACTCACAAATTCATTCCAACATCAAATTGAAGAGGAGTAAGAGTGAGAGTGAAGGACTAGAAGAGTGAGATTGAAGGAGTGGAAGTGCAAGAAAGTTGAGAAGCAAGAAGAAGAGGAAAAAGCTTAAAAGAGGGATTCTACACCAAGTTGAGAGGATCTTTCAAGCAAAAGGTAGGATTCCATGGTTGATTTTTTGTTTCTATATTTTTATTTTTTTAACTGGTTTCATATTCTAATTTCTAATTCATATTTTCATTTTGTTCATAATTTCATATACATGGCTGCAAGTGCATTAGCAAATAGCATATTAAATTCTAATTGTTCAATGTTCATTGTTCATATAGTCATCAAAATTTAAACTTTTGTCAAACTAGTATGAAACTTTTGTGCTTCATGTGATTTGAAGTAAGAAAAGCAAAATTGAAATACTTGGTTGATAAAGATTAAGAACAAAGATTTTTATTTGTGTATCGTTTGCTTCTGTGCTTTGTGCGATCTAGAGTAAGAAAAACAAAAAGAAAATCTATCTTAATTCTTTGTGTTATGCTACATAGCTGCAAGCATAGTTTGAATTTTAAATTTTTATATTGTTTATTGCAATGTCACAATGAGTTCTCATGGCATGAGTGAGGATGAGGCTGAGGTTCACTCTCATAGTGAAATTGAATTTAATTATGCACCTGAGGTTGATGAAAATGTAGAAGCATAGAGGGCTGATTGTTTGACCCAAACGACAAGTTTCATGGCTAGTGCAGTTGCAAATATGACTTGCCCCTCCACATTATTGGAAGAGTATGCTAAGGGTCCTTTTGATCCTAAGTCTCCTTTGAAAAAAATTGCAACAAATTTATCGAGCAAGTTTGGGACATCTGGGGGCCAGGGTTGTGGAAGTTGCCACTTTTGTGACCTTGAATGGTTTGGCAACATTACTAGAGTTAATGCCCAGCTCCATATCTGAGGGAAAGGTGTTGAAGCATGTAAGTTTTTGGCATCACCCAATAACCTGAAATTTAGGGCTGAGATATGTAGGCTATGGGGTGTTGGTGGTGAAGACAGTACAACTGCACCTATATTTGTTTCTTTGTCTCATACACCAAGGGGTAATCAAAGCCAGCCACACCATTCTACTTCTACTTTGCAAAGGCAATTTACATGTATGCTATCTTCTACTTCAAGGGCCCTTGCAACAAAGGCTAGGGGGAAACACAAGTTGACAACTAATGCTCCTAACTAAATAGCTGAATTATTCAATGTGCAGATGATGCCATTGGCAAATTCTTCTTTGCCAATGGCATTCCATTCCATGTGGCTTGATATCCTTATTATAAGGAGGCAATGACAATGGTAGCAAGGGCAGGACTATCATATGTGCCACTAGGGGATACAAAATTGAAGACCATAGTCTTGGATAAGAGATGTTTCAAGTTAAATGTGTTAATGGAGAAAATGAAGGAATGTTGGGTGGCAAATGGATTCAATATTGTCATGGATGGGTGGACGAACGTTAGGCATCATCCACTCATTAATATCATGGTTACATGTTTAGAGGGCCCATATTTTCTTAAGGCAATTGATTGTACAGGGCATTGCAAGGATGCCAATTTTTCAGTTTTAAATCCTTAAGGATGCTATTGAGGAGGTTGGGCCACAAAATGTGGTCCAAGTAGTGACAAATGCAACCCATGTGTGTAAAGTTGTATGGTAATTGATTTAGACAATTTATAGACACATTTGGTGGACTCCTTGTTGTGTGCATAACATGAATAATGCATTCAAGGGCATGGGAATTCATTGATTAGATCAAAGCAATGGGCAATGATGCTAGAGATGTGCAGATGTTTATCTGCAACCACTAGACTTCACATGCATTCTTCAGGACCTTCTTTAAGAAGGAATTCTTTATGCACCCTATTTCATGCTCTTGGAGAGAATGCTTGAGTTGCAAGAGGCATTGCAACTAATGGTTATGATGGCATAATGGAATCGTTGGCCCGAGTCCAATATAGAGTAGGGGAAGATGGTGAAGGATGTAGTGAAGAGTGATGTCTTTTTGGGTGATGCATATTATTACTCCAATTTTCCAGGTCATTAGATATGGGGATGCAAATGCACTTAGCTATGGAGAGGTGTATGAATGCATTGATTCTATGCTAGGCCAAATGAAGGTGGTTGTGCGAGAGGACCACACGTTAGCATTCTACCATGATTAGTGTAATGTCCCCATTTTTGTGAGCATCAGAGTTCGTAAGGATTAGCCTATCATTTGATCTTCAGCTGGATTTAGGTTTTGGCCTTTGCACAGGTCATTTGACTTAGATTGGCACACTTACTATTTATAGTAAGTTACTATTTTTGGAGAGTCAGGGTTCCTATTAATAGAAAGACACCTAAGTAGAGCATATTGGCAGTGTCGACCTTGATTGGGCCTTTGTAGCTGTTTCTAGACTCAGTTTCACATACTTACTATTTATAGTAAGTCACTGTTCATGGTTTCTATTTTTAGACGGGCATCCAATCACATGGAGAACAGGGAGAGTTGACTCTGGCTCAGGCGGCTTAGCAATCAGACAAGTACATCAAGAAATATTAAAGTTTAAGTGACTTAAGTGATTTATTTAATATTTGAATATTATTATAAAGTTATAAAGTAACTTTATAATAATAAAGTCACTTTGATATAGTAAAGTGTGTTAAGTGAATAATTTAATATGGGAATAAATCTTTTATCCCACATTGGCCAGGAAGGTGTTTGAGCTCTCCTAATGAAAGAATAAAAAGAGAGGTAAGAGCTTATTCTCAACATCCAGTTGATGAATATTATTTTGATTGATTTTTATTGTGGAGCCTAGGGCTTTCACAGTTTTCTTCTTTGATCATAGGAAATGAAAACTTTCTATTGATAGCATAATTGAGGGAGTGAAAGATCTCTTGAAGGGTTGCAATTTTGGTGAAGTTTTCTACAAGGGTTTTTAAAGAAAATCAATCCCAGATCAGAATTAGTGTTGGCAACTACAGTACACGTGAATAGTGCCACACTACAGTAAAACGCTACAATAGTGTGCATATTTGTGAAGTTTAGTCAAGGGTTTGCAGGTGCATTGAAGGGTTTCAGACCAGATTTCAAGAGGGCATAAATTAGTGCATTGAAGGGTTTGCAGGTGCATTGAAGGGTTGCATACCAGATTTGTCCCAGGATCGATTTTATGGCATTCATCATTAACAATAGTTTGATATTATTTTAATCAGACATTCCACCAGTCCTGAAGACCACGATTTTGGTCATGGAGACTGACACAAGCATCGATTCATCTTGCTAGTAGAAGCACTTCACTTGTGAGGCTTGGGAGACAATGTTTGATACTTCATAGAGAATGTGGAGTCTGCATATTATCTATTATCTGCATTCTATTTCAAAAACAAGGACGGCTAAGAAGGGAGGTCGATTTCAGCATTCAAGGAGAATTAAATTCAAGGGAAATTTGTAGGGCAAGGCTGTGGCATAAGGAGGCAAGACACAATCATTTGGAAGGCATTTACAACAGCAACTAGAAGAATCGAATCATTTTGTCAAGGAGCCATACTATTGCCAGGTTCATTATAATCATTATATTGCATTTAGATAGGCCTTCATTAGTAATATTATATTGATAATTCCAGTCCACTTTAGAGCAATTACCTTTATCAACAGTTACTGCTGTAGGAGTTCATTGTAATCAGAATTAGCAGTGTTATCAGCCAAGAGAATATTGTACTCAGATTTCCAGCTTATGCATATGGGTTCATAAATAAGAATCTTGGTATTTGTATTGAAAGCATTGTAGTACAAGATTGCATTGGAATAAAGATAACAGCAGTTGGGAGTTATATATATTTTTGCTAAGTTACCGGTTCGGTTTTGGGTTCGGGTTTGGGTTTGAGAACCTGGTTCGCCGGTTTGGGATTTTTTTTTTTGGGTTTGGGTTCGGTAATACAAAAGCATACAAAAATCAGAAATATATACATATTTGCAGCAATAATTAAGTTTAGAATACACCACCATATTAATAGTCAAATAACATAGCAAAAATACACCACCACTTTATACTCAAAAGTCAAATGTCATGATATAGAATTATAAATTAAAGTTTACAATCAGCCATTAATAATTATTAATTATTGATCATTGATCAATCTGAATCATATGGATCATCAAAAAAAGTAGCATCATCAGCATCATTAGATGCTAAATTTTGTGTAGAACCACAAATAGCATTAGTGGCACTCACACAAGCACTGCCACTAGCACTAACACTACCGCTCTCATGCTCAGTAGTAGCTGCTTCAGGCTAATAGTCATCATCAATATCAAGTGCAGCTAAGTGACTTGTAGAAGCATCCAAGTCAAGCTGCTCTAGCTCAATATCCCACCTCCTTGTGTCTCCTTCTTTGTAAGAACTATGTTTGTGTGTAAGGAGGCACAAGTTTGAATGCACATACACCAAGTCCTCAGTCTTTTTTGAATGTAGCCTATTGCGTTTTATTGAGTGGATGAAGGAGTATGTGCTCCAATTCCTCTCAAAAGAGGATGAACTAGCAACCTATTAAGACCAAATTAAATTAATAAATAGTTAAGAGTTACAAAAATTAACTAAACAAAATTATTAATTAAAATTAAAATTACAAATATAAATTATAAAACTTACTTGGGATAAAACTTTTATTGCAATAGGTTGGAGGTGCATGTATTCTTGCCCATGGAAGTACCACCAACTATGAGCAGCCACCCTACACTTGTCTCGAAGAGCATCCATATTCTGATCAACACTCCCAGAGCATGCAAAAGCCATAAACTCAGCCCTCACTCGATCACGTTGGTCACGATCACTGAAGATTCTACGAATTGCTGCCTTGTACCCTTGGGCCACTTCACCATCCCTATATGGAGCAACTCTTGATGAAGTAGAAAGTATCTCAGGGCTATAATATTTGGGACTCAATGCAAAAGCGAGAAGATGCAAGGGAGTGGTCATTTTGTTCCATCTATCAACCATGATTTCCTGTAGCTCTTTGAAGAATTTTTCTTCAGGATCTTCCTCTTTTGCATTGATGATGGATCTCATCTTCTCAATCATTGAGTCGATACCATCATATACTTCGCCCAAACAAGGTCTATCCAAGTCAATGTAACGGATCATGCTCAGTATGGGCTCGGTGAAACTGACGAGATACTCAACACGATCCCACCAACCATCATCTAGGACCCTTTGCTTGATCCTATTTGCCCTTTCATTGCTAGATTGCCTCCATACAACCCAATTAGGGCTGATTACCATGGCACATAGTGCCTCACGAACCTTTATAAGTTGTCTCAACACAATTGTGTTTGAGGCAAAACGGGTCTCGGCAACTTGTTTGAAAATCAAAATTAAAATTAAAATATAATTTAAATATAAAAATCAAAATTTAAAAATTAAAATTAAAAGAAAATTCAAAAATTTAAAAATATTGAGAATTAACTTACCTTCAACAACTCCAATTTAGAGAATTGTCTAAACATTCCTTGCGTCATATGGTGGTTGGTGACAAACATTTGGATGTCTTCGCCCTCCGCATACACCTGTTTGATCCATTCAATTTTGGATCCAATTTTTTGTAGCATTAGATTGAGGGAGTGGACAGCACAAAGTGTCCAAAAAATGTCTGGATACTTCTCCTCAACCAATAACCCAACAGCCATACAATTTTTGGCATTGTCGGTTACAACTTGCACAAAATTTTGATGGCCCACTTCTTCAATAGCTTGGCAAAGGATGTCAGCAATAAATGGACCATCTTTCACCTGTCCTTCACAATCCACTGCTCTCAAAAAATTGCCCCTTTAGGGGACACAACAATAACATTGATCAATGGGCGATTTCTTGCATCTTCCCATCCATCAGAAACTATGGTCACCCCTGTTTCGATCCACAAATCCTTTATGGGCTTCAAAGAATTTGCTACATGTTTCACCTCTTTCTCCAATAAGGTGCAATGCACCTTCTCAAAACTTGGGCCCTTATACCCCTTTGGAGCCTCATTAATAGATTTCACCATTTTTTGCCAATATGGTGAACGAACAACATTGAATGCCAATCCATTGGCATAGACACATCTTGCTATGTCTTGATCAGCAATCTCTCTTGCCTCATTTGAAATGAAGCTTCCAACGGTCCCTTAGATCTTTTATTTGAAGAGGGCATGGTTTGCTCTTGAGGGATGTCCATAAATGGATGGCTTTCTGTAGGTGGAAAATAAGATGGTGTAGGGGGTTTCATGGATCGAGATCCTTTCTTCAAAGGATGGCTTGTTTTACCACTGGTTGTTTTTTGGTCTGCCTTTTCTTGCTCAGCAATATATTTCAACACTATATCTTTTGGAATGCCTTCGTTGTTTTCACCTGGACAATTTTTGATGCCTGTTTCAGGGATCCCGCACAAATGCCCTTTTACTCGACTGTATGAGCTCGAATATTGAACATTGCAATGACTACAAATCCAAATATATCCTCCACCACCTGGAAGTTGCCGAACCATTTCTACATATTTCCAAAGGGGAGAGGCTGGGTTTATTTTGAAACGAGATTGGATTGAGCCTGAGGAGGTACCGGTTGCCATTGTAATACGGAATAGTGAATACCTAAGGCACAACATATTGAAATTTTGGTATTGATTCATTGAATTTGAAAGTAAAAGACTTAATTAATTTAAAAAAAATGAAAAAATTGAACATGTGTTATAGACATTTAGAGGAATGAAAAGTAAAACAAAACAATAACTAAAAAACAAAACAAAAGAATTGAAGTTCACTTGTGAAAAAAAATGTAAAAAAAATAATCAAAAACTTCAAAGAACCTACCTCTTTTGAAGAAATCTTGCTCTACGATCTTCTTAGCAACGAATAGACACTTGCAAGTGCTTAGGAATAGCACAACAATCAACTTTGAACAATCTACGATCAGCCTTCAAGTCTATTCCAGCTTGTGCAAGCAAAAGAGAAAGTTCAGCAATGGAGGCAAAAAATTCTTTTTTCTCATTCACAAATTGGTAAATGAGTTTCACTTTACCTATTTCATGTTTTTGAGGCAAGTATTAGGGTTAGAATTAATAAAAAAGTCCCTAAAAATAAAAAACGAGTCAAAAAAGTAATTAAAAAATGAAAAAAAAATTGGAAAAATGCGCCTGGGCGCGGAATAGAAACCGGGTTCGAAATTTTTGAACCCTGTCCGGACCCACAGTCATGGGTCCGGACCCTGGCCGAACCCACAATCCAAAATATGGACCCAGGGCGAATTTCTTCGAACTGGACCGAAATTCCGGACCCGACTCGAACCCGAATTGAACCTAGGGCCTTCAGTAGCGAATCTGGTAACATAGTATTTTTGTAATGATCATATTGAATATTGTATGATGATCTATACCAACTGTTTGACAAAATACCAGTTGGCTGTAGGTGCATGTTTTCAGCCTTAGAAGTCATTGATATGCATTTTAGATGATTTATAGAAGTCATTCATGCCTTTGGATGTCAATTTATGCATAGTAGTATTGAATTTCAAGCATTGGAAGCATTTAATCATCAATTTTCAAAGAACATATCAGACTGATAACTCAGACCAGCAAGTTGGGAAGTTGCATTCAAATTGTTTGACAAAATTTCAAAGGAACAAAGATGAGTTTTTGAGTCAGCTCAGGCTAGGCTCCTCACAATTAGATCCAACAATCATTCAAAAGAGATGGAAAAAGCTCAACACTCCCTTGCACATGGTTGTATAGCATTATGTGCAAAGGCCTGGTAGAGTTACACCCTTACATGATGCGGAGGTGAAGGTAGGGTTCTTTAGGGCCATTGAAAAGATGTATGTGTTGGCAAAACAAAAATAGACAACTAAGGGCGGGGTGAATCAGTTGTCATAGATTATTTAAACTTTTTAAACTTAACTTTATCTCAGATTTGATGAATGAATAATAAACCATAAACAATCAACACATTAGAAACATAGAGAACACCAAAATTTTTTATGTGGAAACCCTGTTAGGGGAAAAACAACGGTGGATGTGTCTACAATATTATACCCTGTTAAAAGTGTAATGAAGAATAATGGGAATGCACGTGCATTCAGGCACACTGCCTAGAGCTCATTGTTCAATTACAAGAGGGCTCACTGCCTAAAGAAGACACATTGCCTTACAACAATTCGGATTAGATCCACAGGGTATGAACTGAAAAATTAGCTTCTACAAAAGTCTGATTATAGTTCCGGTTAAGCACAAAAATACTTCTTCACACTTTGCTGAAACTTCTTCACACTCTGCTTTGCAATTGAATGATTAGATCACTATTCACACATTTGCACTTTCTCTGGCTCTTCCTTACTTCGCACACATACTAATTTCATACAAACAACCACTCTTATATACCCGCAACATGGATTTACATCAACCACTTCGTCGGCCAAAATATAAAACATATTTACAATGTCGACCCAAGTTTACAAATAAATTTTCAATGCGAATCAAACACCGTCGGCTACAACATAATGAAGACTTAAAACAATATCCTCGAAAACGCCAAACATTCAAAATTTAATCTCCAAGGATCCGCAACACACTACAACCATCATGTTGGCCAAGAACATGAAAACTTGAACACACAAGAGAAAAATCTCCGATCACGAGCACACCGATCAATGCGGACATGCAACAATGTTAGAGAATGATCTAGAATCATCCACAAACATTAAGAATCAACAAAGAAGCATCCACAACAACTTAAATTACTAGAATCACATCAACTTCACTCAGGAACACAAATTGAAACCACAAAAAAACTATCAGAACACAACTGTTCATAACACAATCAAATCTTCACGCGGACCTTTGAAACTTCCACTGGATAAACTAGATACTCTCAGCAGTAAACCCTTTAGTCCACAACGACTTTTTGATGTGTTTTTCGTGACCGCACCAACACAGAATAAAGTTTCCCAACAGATACTCTATCCTCTCTTCAATAAAGTCTCCTGCATGCTAAGATTCCGAGTAAGATCATGCATTTAACTCCAAGGTTCCTTGATGCAGTGAATATAGTCTTAGTTGGCTCGTTGTGATTTGCTGGTATCTCAAGGGGGGACTTACACAATTGTTTAGCTGATGCTTGAAGAGAAAGATATTTTCACAAGATTGAGAAGATTTTCAATGAAGTTCAAGTTTCCTAAGCTAACCATAAAATACTAAATTTAATTGGTTGCAGGGATTAGAAAAGCTATGGACAAATCTACGCGTGGGATGTGGAGATCAACTTTTACAAGCCTCAACCAAGCTCTGCTTTGCCTCGCCTCAGACAGCCTCCACAGAACCAGTGCAATCTTCAAGAGGAGTAACTAAAAGTATTCATATCACAATTCAATATGAGGACACCATCACAACAACACATGTCAACAGATAAACCATAATCGAAGTTAAGTCCACAATGTTCCAGTTGACCACGCAAGGCGAACTCACCATTAGCGAGCCCACTAGTGGTATGGATAAATGAAGCTTGCTTGGATTAAACACCACATTCCACAGTTTGCATAAAATGAAATTTGTTTTACTTTAAAGTGCTAAATGATTCAAAAGCACAAAGGAGCCTTGCTAGCTACTCACAACAAAAGAAGAAATCATCATCAATGAAAACTATTTTTATTATGAGAGTGTTCACAACAACTTCTTACAAAGCATTCAATGAGAAATCTTTCCTTTTGCGTCAATCCAAACTATCAACATATGCTATACTATTTCTAAGCTGTCTCTCTATTCCTATCTCTAATCTAATGAGGTACAAATGAGGGGGGATGCCCCTTTTATAGTTGGCCATTCCAATGAATGACCCATATTACAATCAGATGGATGGCTCAGATCGAGTCACATAAGCCCTAACTCTAAAAACTGCCACCAAGAAGAGGGGTAATAAATGAGCAAATAATGTCCATCTTCTAGAAGATTCCTGTCTGGAAACGCGTTCGCATTGTTCTTGTTCTTCTTCTTGATTGTAAACTGGATGAGTCTGATCATCATGGATTCAACCTTTTCCTTAGCCTTGAGTGAATTTCAGTGCTTGAGGATCATCTTTAACGCTTGGGTCTCCATTATTTCTCCGTCCTGATCCTGAAGGATTTTCCAGTCTTGGACTCGACCATTTCTTCCTTGCCACTTATCTCCCTGAGTTGGGTGCATACTAGGTCTTTGTGGAGAAACATCCAACACTTAGCCGTTTCTTTCATCATATTCCTTCATGGCTTTGGTGCAAATGAGACATCATGGAGGAGATTCAACATGTAACTTCATCTTCTTCTGAATGTTGTCCTAGAGTATTTGTTCCATCACCTCAAGTCATCATGCTTTGGTCTCGGCGTTCATCCTGCAAAACAAACAAAAATAAGAGCATCAAAACACTTCATGATATAAAATCTCTTCACTTACCTGATCCCTATGTTTTGATCTTCAAGGTCCAATTGGTCACAGGATTTGATGAAATTCATCATTTTTCTCTAGCATAACTTTTCATCATGGGCATATTTAGAGACTTGTGTGTTCATTTCACAGGGTCCTCTTCAAGGGCGCATTTACAACCTAGTGTTTGGATTTTGTGCCTTAGAAATTTCTCCACCTTGAGGGCGCATTTGATAGCTTGATGTTTGACTTTCACTTCATCTTCAAATTCTTCATGCCTTGGATAAATTTCATCTCTTCCTTGTGAGCATATTTCACCTCTTGTCCTAGGGCGCATATTGCCCTTGGTGTTCTCATACTCAATGCCTTAGGCGTTTTCTTAAGCTTCCTCCTCCCTGGGCATATTTAGAGAGGTGTATTCTCACTCATCTCCCTCCTGCCTTAGAATATTTTTCCCTTTGGGGCTTGGGCGCATTTTAGGTCCTCTACTTCTATTTTTCCATCCTTAGAAACTTTTTCTTGCACCTTCACAAGCTTGGGCGCATTTAGGAGGTGTTGATGCGTGTTTTGTGACACACCAAACACCTAGAATAAAAGAATTCCCAAGGGCAGCTCTATCCTCTCTTGAAAAATTACCTCTTATGCTAAGATTGCTAGAAAGGTCATACGGTAATTCCAATGTTCCGTTTTGGGGGATGGACAAGCTCAATGGATGATGTGATATGCTGGTTTCACAAAGGGACCTTGAATAATGAACTTACTGAAAGTAGGGATTTGGATTGATGTAACGTTGAATGCTCTTATATTTTTGGGATTTTCAGTTTAGAATAAAATGAAAAGGGATGAGGGTAAAGGAACTAGATTTATGCAAAACTACTCCTATGAACTTAAGAGACAAATGCTGGATAGTGAAATTTAAACCAATCTTTGCTTTTCCAAGCACAGTACTACAACTAGACAAAGATGGTGCAATCTTCGAAGGGTTTACGAAAGATATCCTATTACACTATATCACCATCAATTTGACCAATGCATATAGATAATAGAATTCAAGTTAAGCAGTTTTAATGTTTAGACTAACCTTACACATCAAATTGAAAATCATCCAATTGAAAAAGGTATGAACTAATTCCACTATTTCCAACACTATCAATCTTTCATTCATCTAAAATACTTGAAAACAAATTTAATCTATTTGAAGAAGTCAATGAAACCATGCGGGCTCATAAAAATAACAAATGCTCAACTCTGAATCCACTTTTTATTTAAACAGCAATGTTGCAACAATTTCATAGGTCTCTCTCTGAATAAATGAAATGAATGGGGTTTATATAGGCACCCCAATTACAAAGCAACGGCCAAGATTAAATGTGAGATCAATGGCCAAGATCAAATTTGATAAACCCTAACCCTAAAAGCATAACCGACTCAAAGACACATGGCGCAATCAGAACAAGCCACTTGGAGCATGGAAGATGGTGACACCTTGCACATCATTCGAGCAAGTGGGAATCCAGAATGCAATTCCCTTTGGATCGCTCCTTAGCTGCAAATGCAAGAAATTTGGCTAACACAGAATCAAGTTCCTCCATTGAGATACTCGGCACAGAATCCAGTTGCACTCCAATCACGTCCAAGGTTTCCAAGCATTGAGTGAAAATACCTTCCCACCTAGCCTCCTGTTTCTGAAAGTTCTCCATGAAGTTCAAAAGGGAAGACATATCATCAAGCTGATTCTCTGTAATAACCTGCAATTCCTTGAAGTAAATGTTCATCACACTTTTCTTCAACCCTTCTAAATCTAGGCCATTGGCATCATGATGTTCCTGTCCTGTTAATCCTTCAAGAGAAGTGAGGATTTTGAACTGAATTCTCTCAACTGTACTCCGTATAGCAGCACATTCTTCCTTTATTCCATCATACGTCTTCCTTTTAGCCAATAAGGAATGATACCACCTGCTGAAATCATATCAGGCTCCTTCTTCGATAACGCCTTCTTGGATCAATGTTTGCAAGGAAACTTCCTTTAGAACCCTCAAACGAGGTATCACCTTGTCCTGTACGTACTGGAAATCTTCCCAATTGTCCTCAACTTGACTAACTTCAGTCATAAGCAAGGCAGATCTGTCATAAGTTTGGGCGCACTTCTCTAAGAATTGCTCCATCTGTTTTGAAATATTGGTCACCCAACTCTTGGTCGCTTGACTCGTGATCCTCATAGCCTCGAGAACATCAACAGATTCCGGAGTAAGAGATGCTGGTGGAATAAAAGCTGCATTTTCTTGGCGCAAAGGGGCTGTTAGCTGCTGAATGAACTCCATCAGCCTTAGATTTTCTAACTCCAACCTTTCTTTCTTCTCCTCTATTTTATCGAACTTCTCCTTGATGGCTTTGGAAGTGTCTGCCAACTCATGGAAATCCTGATCTATTGTGGTTGGCCCAATGTCCAACGTTGTAACTTCGTAATCCATAGGAGCAATCTGATCTCTTGGCTTATCAATTTTCGGGACTGCCACCTGTAAGATCCTGGATCCTGCATCATTCCTGGTGATCTGAGAATACTTCTTAGGCTTTTTTGGCGTTTTAGCCTTACCAATTCTCTCTAGGAAGTCTTGTATGTTCTCAACTGGTTGAACTTCATCCAGTGGTTTGGACTTCTTCATCAAACTTTCAGTTAACCAATCCGGGATAGTGGATAATTCCATCCCATCTTCTAACTGAACATCATCATTAATCCCTTTTAGAGCAGAAATTATCTCATCTCCTAGCTCTTCATTGTCCTCAAGGATCTCAGTATCTCCTGCACCTTCAATCATCAAAGTATCATCTCTTTCTAAACACTCCGTGGAGGCTTGATTTTGGAGAGAATCCAACTATTCTAACTCTTGAAACTGAATTTCTTGCTCATAGCTTGGCTCAATATCAACAACGGATACCTTTTCAATCACTCCAACTGACAAAGTACTTGAAGATGATGGTTTTTCAGTCACTTTCTGTTTCTTACTTTCTAATTCTCCGCCAGCTGATTCCTTTTCCCCTATGTGAAGGTTTCCACTTACTTCCTTCCTCTTGCTAGGATACGAAAGTTCATCAAGACTTTCGCCAATTGCTTCACCCTGACTATCCTTATTGTTCAATGTGGCGTAAGTAAGAGAAATTCCTTCCTTTCTCAACTTGCTGATCTGACCATCAACCCATTCCCTTGAGTAAGCAATAATGTCCTTCATCAATGTGTTTAAATCGGTCAATTCAGGCTGTGTCCAATTAGGCAATAGGATAGGCTTATCTTTTTCTTGTTCAAAATGAGGATGAATGTAGTCCCCGTTGTCCTTTACTTGATCAGGTATAGGGAACAAGTCACACCTTTTAACAAGTTCAACTGGAATTCTAGACCAAGTCTTCTTTCTGACTCCATACTCGTCCACTAAATTAGACCAATAATCCTCGATCTGCATAACATGAAGGGACTTCTTCCCGTGAACCTTAGGTATGGATCATAATCGGACCTTGGATTATAAGTGTTGAACTTATAAAATTGCAACTCTACCCCTGCTGTTTTGGCTGATTGTAACGAGGGGCAGACTTCTAGCATTTTTCCAATTGCAACTGGAAAATCCACTCCTTGTTTGTTCTTCTTTGCCTGAATGGAGTCTACACATGCTAGTTGCCTTGCAACTTCAAGCATAACAATTTTGTCTGTTGGATACCGAGGAAGTCTGTACGGAGCATCTGAGAATCCATGAATTCTTATATAAGTAAATGTCGGAAACTGGATAAACCAAGACCCAACTTGTCAAGCATCACCATAGCTTCTTTAGATAGCCTCCTCTGCACTGTGCCTTGAAGAACTCGCGTGATATACATAAGGAAGGCATCATTTGTTATCTTGAAATTGTCCCTGTAATGTAGCTGGAGCTGCGGGTAACAATCATATGATTTGAGTTGATCTTTCCGAAGTCCAACTTCGCCTTTACAAATCAGTCCTCTGTACTTGGTGAACCGTGCCAGAATATAAACCACATAAGAACTCATGTAGAAGGTTTTGGTCTTTTCAAGGTTTCTCAACTGGAAATCGATATTATCACTTATTAACTTAGCCCAATTTATAGCCTCCATTCCCAATACGATTTCCTCCACGTACGATAACATCCATACCTCAAAGAAGGCTCCTTGAGAAGTTCCCATGACCCTGTTCAGCATATGAATCATATCACTGTCCTCTATCTTAAAATCTGTGCAAATTAATCTCTTTGGCAACTTGGAACGATGTCTTTTGGGTTCTTTGATCCAGTTAGAATTAATTATGTCCAAACAGGATTCCTTGGCTTGATCGAACATGGCCTGTGATTCCTGTTGAATCCTGTTCAACATTTTTCAGCGATGGGGAATACCAAATACTTCCCTGACTGAGTCCTCTATGAAGTACGCCAAGGTGATCCCATTGGGCGTTTTAATTGATCTTGTTTGAGGGTTGTACCTTCTGGCACATTCGACCATTAACTCACTACACTGAACTGCAGGCGGAAATCCTGCTGCTTGATGAAGTCCGGACTTAACAATATTTGCAGCAATAGGCGTAGGCATTTCGTTCTCTGTGCCAAACATCCTTCTCTTGTGTTGAATTGCATTAAACTGTTCAAAGTTTGTATCTGTCACTTTCTTCCACTTCGAGGATAACTGGGATTCTGGATAAAATTCTTTCAGGACTTCTTTGACTTGAGCTTTCCTGACTCCACCTCCCAAGTTTTTTGGAGAAGACATTGCGCCTGTAAGAAACTCGAAGTTAGAACAATTTTAAATAAGTTTGCAAAAAGGCGATTTCTTGGCTGGAGAAATTTTAAAAATTAATTTAAAAATCCAGAACTTGATTAAAGGCTGCATAAAGGATAAATTCTTGATGAAAATTAATTCGCCTTTATTGTTTTCAAAGAGCATTCATGGAAATTTAAATAATTTTCTGGATTTTTTAAGGTTTATACTGAAGTTTCTCCAATCCACAATGAAAAAATTCCTATTCCCTTTCAAAATCGCCAATGATAACCTTGCAGTTGCTTGAAGAAAATCCGGAAAGGAAGAGAAAAAATCCAATTCAATGTTCTGGAACTCAAGAAAAATCCACTTGCAGCTGAAAAAGACGTCTTTTCTTGGGAGAGTTTTGCCTGTGAAGAAAGTTCGACTTTTTGCAAATAATGAAAAATGAGCTCACAAGTTATCTTTTATAATAAAAACCTTCCCAAATTGATTTAGGTCGACTTCTTCTTCTCATTGGGTATTTTTTGCTTTAAAAACGAAAAAGCAATCTTATCGTGATCTTTGACTTTTCAAACAAGGCATCCCTTTTGTCTTGTCAGTTAAGTTTCAAAATAAAACTTAAATTATTTCTTTTATTATTGCCTTTAGCAAAATTCGACCCTCAAGTGGATTTTTTAACTTTTCAACTGGATTTTTCACTTAGGCGAATTTGCCTTAGTAAATTTTTCAATTTCACCTTGAAAAAATTCGATCACCAACTAGAATTTTCACTTCCCAACTGGAATTTCTCCTTCAACTCGATTTCCTAAAGTCCAGTTCAAAAATTTCTCTTGCCTTAGTCGATTTTTACTTTGTTCAACTGGAATTTCGAACTCTCCAACTGGATTTCCTAAATGGCGTACCTTTTCAGACTTAGGCGCATTTCACCATGATCTGCTTGCTTTTTATTTGATTTTTCAGTGATTTTCTCTCAAAGGCGTGATTTTATCCAGTTGATTTTTTACTTTTGCATGCACTTTTTAGTTCCAAAAGTGGAAACTTTTGACTCCAATGCCAGCGACAGCTAGCACTTTCTAAAAATAGAAACTTACTAAAAATAGAAAAAAGAAAAAAGCAACTTTCTAAAAATAGTAAATCCCAGATTGGTCCAGAAATGCCAAAAACGAAAAAAGCAAAAAAGCAAAAAAGCAAAAAAGCAGAATCCCTAAAAAATAGGAAGTGTCAGAACTGAGCGAAAGCACAGGCGATCCTCGTCTGCGGGGCCTTCTAAGCACTTCCATGACGTTAACGTTCAGTTTCAGGCCCAAACTCCCAACTTGGCTCGGATGATGACATCAGACCTTGACATAAAATTCCCAAATACCAAAGACCATGAAATTGCTACTCAAAGCTAAACCCTAAGAGCAAACCAGCGAGGGTCCCCATTTGCAATGGGGCGATGTGTGAAAAAGGTCACAACAGGAGGCTAAGCTTCCATTTTGATTGCCTTAGCAAAATTTCGTGTCCCACTTCTCCTTTGGGTGCATTTGATGTATGTTGCTTCCATTTTCAAATACTTAGCACAATTTCTCAGTCACCTCTTATCCAAGGGCGCATTTAGGTAGCTGGGCTTTCACTTTACTTGCCTTAGAAATTTTTTAATCAACCTCAAGTTACTAGGGCACATCCAAGGGGGTCTACTTCCATTTGGGGGCGCATTTCACTAGGGAAGCTTTCACATCCACAAGGTAGTGTTGTGACGTTTTTCACACATCGCCCCATTGCAAATGGGGACCCCCTAATTTTGGCTTTGCTTTTCGATCGTTTTGTTGTCTCTCTTTTCTACTGTCTGTCTTTCCGGGATTGTGCCCGTCTTTGAGTTTAAACACGAAATTTTGGCCAAGTCTTAAAATTAGGGTTTGTGACTTTCCAGCCAATTTGAGGTCAAACGAAGTAAATAAATTGAAAACAGAGCTTAACATTGTTGTCAGTGTGCTTCCAATAGGCTCTCAGCAAATTTTCATCAAATTCCGAGCTACTTACTATTTTTAATAAGTGTGAAATTACAGGCAATCTGTCAACATTTTTGAGATTCCAATAGTCACACGGCATTCCCAGCGCATCAGGCTACTCCTATGCAAAATTTGAACGAAAACAGACAACTTACTATTTTTAGCAGTCCGGCTTCTGAGGCAAATTTCAGGGTTCAGATGCAGAGTTCTTCTTTGCATGTCTGGAGATTCCTTCTGGGTTTTTCGAGACCTTCGCGGTGATATAACATGCAAGACGAGACGATCACTTTCAGAATTCAGCCTTCCGAGGCTATTTTTAGGGTTTGCATGTCAGGGTTTCTTTTGCATGTTGGATGATTCCTGATGGGTTTTTCGAGAGCTTCGCGATGGTGTGACATGCAAATGAAGATACTCACTCAGTAAGGAACTTGCTATTTTTAGCAGGTATGTCCCGGCAGCCGCTTCCTAGCAGTTCAGAATCACGAGCTGATCGCAATGCCATAGAAATGAAGAGAAACAGAGATCATTTGATATGCATGCAAAGCAAATTAGGGTTTCAAACTTCGGAGCCTAAAAATAGGCGCAAAAAGTCAGAATTTTCGAAAACCGGTGTAAACCACCACGATCAGCATCCTTCAGGCTATCTGCTGGTAAAATTTCAACTCAAACGGAGCACTTACTATTTATAGTAAGTCAATTTGGAAACTGGCTAAAAATAGTAAATTGAGTGCATGCGTCAATGTCGACAGACAGGTCACGTGGTGAGGAGCGCCTCGTCCAAATTTCAAGTCAATCGGAGCAGTGGAACTATCAGAAATAAGCGGTTACTATTTATAGTAAACCACCTCCGGAAATGGGCTAAAAATAGCAGGGTGACTTAAAATGGCAGTGTTGACAGGGCAACAAGGTTACGAGGATACAGTGCGCAAAATTTCGAATCATTCTGAGCTTCAGAGATGCAGAAATCAGAGGACTTACTATAAATAGCAGGGGCATGAATATTGGTGAAAAACAGAGGAAAAGGTTCTAAGTCTGGATTCCCATCCTGCAGCAGGGGCAAAATGTGCCCAACTTGAAGAGGAAAAGGTTGAAATTTTTTTCTAAGTATGATGCTTCATCCTCCACCCCCTGTGAAATGCGCCCTCCTCACAAGCCAGGCACAAAAAAATTTCTAAGTGTGAAATGCTTATCCACTTGCCTAGGCAAAATGCGCCCACATGCTAGCAAGAGGCCCAAGAAAAATTCTAAGTATGAGAAAATATCCTCCTCCACTAGTAAAATACGCCCAAGTTCAACAGGGAGGAGTTAGCAAGCAAAGTCAAAAGGTCAACATTTTTTTTCATCCTTCATGGGGTACAAAATGCGCCCAAAGCTGGAGTGGTCAATGAAAGTCAACATTTCTATCCTGAAGGCAAGCCAAAATGCGCCCAAAGAAAGCTCATGGAAGTTTTAAAAAAATTCTAAGTGTCGGATATCCTCCTCACACCTCTAAATGCGCCCATCCTCCTCCTAGGTGGAAATGCGCCAAGTTGTAAGTAGGCAAAGGGGGGGTCAAAGATTTCCATCCTCCTTGCATGCTCAAATGCGCCCAAATCATGCCATGTGAGGACAAAAATAAGAAGCTGAAAAGTCACTAGCTAGGGCATTGTAAATGCTTCAGCCTTCACACATGAGAAATGCGCCCAAGTTGTGGTCAACAAGTCAAAGCAAATGAAGAAGTTTCTAAGTTAGTAACTCGTCCTTCACATGTGTTCAAATGCGCCCATCCCTCTCACCCCCTCAAATGCGCCAAGAGGAAGAGAAAGTCAAAGGAGGCGTTGAAATAAGCTTGTCCTCTTGCTACCCCTATATGCGCCATGCAAAGATAAAGTGTTGAGGGTTAAGTGAAGTAATATCCTAGGCGTTGGATTTTTTTTTATGAAAACATCTTGCAAATGTGAATTGCGCCAAGGGTGATGAGTGTTGTAAGTGTTAGAAGATATTGCCAAAGGGATGGAAATGATATGCTAGGCATGGTTTCAAATTTCTTCTAAGAAATAAGCGCCCAAGTTGATATGTGTGAGAATATTGCAAGGTGTTGAAGATGTTTTCCTAGGCGTGATAATATTTTTCCTAGTGTGGAGAAAAATGCGAAGTGGTGGCTAGAAAAATAAAATGTGCCAGGCGCCTTCATGAAAAATTTTCTAAGTGGAGTTGATATTTTCACAGGCCAAGTTGATCGAGTTGGATATAAAATTTTCTAAGGGAATTTTTTTTTTTCAAGAATTTTCTAAGGCACGAATATTTTCTCCCTTAGAAAAATGCCTAAGTCTGGAGAGGTGATGGAATTTTCCTAAAGCGCGAGCAGAGTTGCCAGAGGTGAAGTCAGTGTATGCCAGCTCCACAGGGTTGATAAAAATTTTCCAAGTCAGAACACAAGAAATCTTCTCAGATGCGAAGAACGGATTTAAATTTCACAGGGAAATAATTTTCTAAGGTTCAAAATTCAAGAAAATTAAATGAACCTGTTCGTTGGGTACCCATGGATTCGACGCGTTCTGGAGGAAATTTTCTTCTGGGTATCAAAGATTGTCAATGAGGAGTTGATTTTAAAGTCTTCCATGCTTCGCTTCGGCCTCCAGGGTGAAGATTTTGATGGGCACCAGGTTGATGAATTTTCCTAAGGGAAATTTGAAAATTTTTCTAAGGCAAAATGAAGAAAATGTGTTTTCAAGGTGAAATTCTCCAGATGATGAGTTTGAAAGAAACTGCCTAGGTGAATTTGCTCGAATTCTTTGTGAGGAGTCTTCTTGAGCCAGAGATGGATAAAATCAAAGTTGTCGGGGCTCCAGCAGGTGAAATGAATCTCTCAAAGATGATACGCCCTTGAAGAGGATGGATTGAAAATTTGGCTAAGGCATGAAGAATTTGAACGTGAAGGCGATGAACGCGCGAAAATCAGGTAAGTAAGTTAAGATTACATTATGAAGTGTTCTAATGCTTTTCTCCTCGCTTGTTTTGCAGGAGGAATGTCGAGGCCGGAGCACGATGACTGGAAGTGGTGAAGCACGATGATATTACAACCTTTGGAGGAAGATAGAGTTACGAGTTTCAATCTCGAAGGGAGAAAGTTGCAAGAAAATGGCTAAGTGTTGAGACTTAGTATAACTTAAGTGACAAAGGTGAAAACCCTCAAGTGGAAGAAGTCAAAGAACAAAAGTCAAGAAGAAGATCAAGAATAGTGTGAACGCGTCTACAAACGGAATCTTCT
Organism: Sequoia sempervirens; assembly: GCA_007258455.2. Taxonomy (NCBI): domain Eukaryota; kingdom Viridiplantae; phylum Streptophyta; class Pinopsida; order Cupressales; family Cupressaceae; genus Sequoia; species Sequoia sempervirens. The sequence goes on from VDFB02039499.1 coordinate 28,386, forward strand.
AGAAGACTAATTGTGGGCATTTATTGCCTTTGCTATTTTTGGGAGTGAGTGGGAATCTTTGATTCATTTAATGTACCACTCCCAATTCTGGCGGTTTTTAGGGTTAGGGCTGAGGTGGCACGATTTTAGCCACTCTATCAATTGTAACCCTAGCCGTCTTTTGGGACTTGGCTAGCTATATAAAGGGGGAGTCCCCCTCATTTGTAATTCAGTAGACAGTAGGATTAGAGTAGGAGTCGGAGTAGAGAGACAACTAGGTGATAGCTTAGAGTAACTTAGTAGATTGATAGTGTAGTTGAAGAAGAGGGAAAGTTTTCCCTTTGGAAACTTTGTAAGAAATTGTTGTGAACACTCTCAATAAAAGAGTTTTTCATTGATGGTGAACTTCGTCTTTGTTGTGAGTAGCTAGCAAGGTTTCTTCGTCCTTCTGATTCAAGTAGTGACTTAAAGTAGTATAATTTTCATTCTATGCAAGTAGATAGTAATCGTGGAATGTGGTGTTTGATCTAAGCAACTTCGTCTATCCATACCACTAGTGTATTTGCTGATGGTGAATGCGCCTTGTGTGGTCAACTGGAATATCATGTACTTAACTTCAATCACATTTTGAATAATGGTATGCGTCGTTGTGATGGTATCTTTATGTCAAGTGGTGGTTTGAACATCTTTAGTCATCTCCCTTGAAGATTGCACCGACTTCGTGGAAGCTGTCCGATGCGAGGCAAAGCAAAGTTTGGTAGAAGTTTGCTGAAGTTGAGCTCCATATCCCACACCTTAGAATAGATTTAGAATCTCTAAACCCTGCAACCCATTTCAATTTAGTACTTTCTGATTAGAATAGGAAACCCGCGCTTCATAGACAAATCCTTCAAGCATTTGAATTCCTTTCTCCACTGCCGAACAATTCTGTAAGTCCCCTTGAAATACCAGCAAATCACATTGAGCCAAACTGAGCCTATTCGCATTAAAGGAACCTTGGAGTTGAACGCACGAACTTTCTTGCAATCTTAGTGTGCGGAATACTTTGATCAAGAGAGAATAGGGAAGCCGTTGGCAACTTTATTCTGCGTTGGTGCGGTCACGAAAAACACATCAACAGGTAGGTGCATATGAGGGGTTGTACTTCCATTTAGATGCCTTACCCAAATCTCCAAGCAACCTGCCTCTCCTTTGGGTGCATTTCGACCCTTAAGCTTTCATCTTCACAACACTCAGAAATATTTTCTCACTTCATATCCCTTGTTGGAGCTAGGCGCATTTGAGATCCTGTCCTGCCATTTGCAACTCCTTTGGAATGTCTCTCACCGACTTCTTCATGATGGCGCATTTGAGGGTTTGTACTTCAATTTCCCCAACACTTAAACAAATTTGCTAGCCTCTCCCTTGCTTGGGCGCATTTTAGGGGGGGTACTTCTGCATTTTCATACTTAGAAAATTCTCAACTCCTCATCACAACTTGGGCGCATTTAGCACTTTGCCATTCCATTTTTCTTGCCCTAGAAGATTTTTAGGCACTTACACTACCTTGGGCGCATTTGGGAGGTGCGACTGCCAGTTTCTAAAACTTCAATATTTCTTAGGTCCTCTCATTGAGCTTGGGCGCATTTCACCCCTTGGGCTTCCATTTTGAAACACTTGGAAATTTTGTTAAGCCTCCAACCATCATGGGTGCATTTGCTAGGTCAAGCCTCCACTTTGCTATCACTTAGAAAACTTTACTCCTCCCTACTCATTGATGGGCGCATTTAGGAGGGGGTACTTCCATTTCAACACTTAGCAAAATTTCAAACCCTCTCACCTTGAAGCTTGGGCGCATTTCACAGGTGGTGGAGGAATTTTCATGCCTTAGAATTTTTTCCTCAGCTCCTCTCAAGACAGGGCGCATTTGAGAGGTGTAGGTGGAATTTCCAATGCCTTGGAGAAAATTTTCATGTGCCCAGCCATCATGGGTGCATCTAGGGTGGCCTACAGGAATTCGTTCGGACTTAGACAATTTTTCATCACTCTCTCTTCAATTTGGGCGCATTTAGAGGGTGGAGGAGGAATTTTCTCTGTCTTAGCAACTTTTGATGTCTCCTCCATGGCCTAGGCGCATTTAAGGGTTTGGCCTACTAGTTTTAACTTGCATGCTTTAGAATTTCCATCTGACTACTTAGCCAATTTCTCAGCCTGCTTGCCATGCTTATTATCTTTTAGTAAATCCTTGATTTTCATACTTCTGCAACTTGGATTGACTTGAAATTCGTGCCACAGGATCCTCATGGGTTAATTGACCTATTGACACTAGTGTCCTGCGCTGACTTGCTATTTATAGCCTATTTCAGAAGTGACTTACTATAAATAGTAAGTGCTCAAATTGCCTTCAAATTTTACCCGTGGATTCTTTTAAAGATACCAATCGCAATGGGATACATCAGTTTTTGAAGATTCTGGTATTTTACCCCTCATTTTGGGTCCCGAAGTTGGAAACCCTAATCTGACTTGCATGTGGCTCAAATGACCTCCGTTTGACCCCGTTTCTACTGCATGTTGCTCAGCTCGTGATACTGAAGTGCTGGGGAGCTATTGGAGTGATCCTACTAAAAATAGTAAGTGTCTGAAAAAGGGACCAACCACTTGTCGAATGAGTTTGCAGGTTACACCGCCCGGGAGATCTCAAAAAACCCAGAAAAACCTAGTAAATTGGTCTGCATGCGGGCACTGGCTAAAAATAGTAAGTTCCTGAAAAGTGATCATCTTGTCTTCCATGTTACATCATTGCGTAGCTCCTGAAAAGCCCATAAAGAATAACTTGACATGCATCAAAAAATCCTGCATGCAAACCCTAAAAAATAGCCTCCGAAGGCAGCACTGCTAAAAGGTCCATGTCTCGGCTTGCATGTTACATCATTGCGAAGCTCCTTAAAAACTCACAAAGAATATCTAGACATGCGTTGAAGAATCCTACATGCAAACCCTAAAAATAGCCTCCAAAGTCGGAATTGCTAAAAGTCACCATCTCAGCTTGCATGTTATACCATCGCAAAGGTCTCAAAAAACCCAAAAAGATTCTGTAGACATGCATTGAAAAAAGCACGCATGCAAGTCCTCAAAATGGCTTTGAAGCCTAGATTGCTAAAAATAGCAAGATGTCAGATTTAGCTCAAAATTTGCAGGCAGATAGCTTAAAGTGTTCTAAGCACGGTGTAACAGTTAGAATTCAATTAGCCAACTCAATTTGACCCCAAATTGACACAAAAAGTGCAAACCCTAATTCTACAAACTAGGCCAAAAACTCAATTTACGTTCAAAGACGGGCACACCCTAGAAAGACAGACGAAATAGAGAGAGACAACAAGAAAACCAACCAAAACTAAAGCCAAAAGACCCAAACGGAGCAAAAATTAGGGGGTCCCCATTTGCAATGGGGTGATGTGTGAAAAGGGTCACAACACGATTGATCATCAACGTACTGAGCAAGACACCTTTATGACCTTCATTGTTCCACTGTCAACCTGCAACTCTTCCTTTAACAATTTTCTCAATATCCTCAACATATACAACCTTCAATACATCAATGCTAATAGTGTTAGCATCAATGACAACCACATATTAGCAAGACAACCACAACATCCAACAGTATGATCTTATGATCTTGTAGAGGCCGACATCATTTGTATTGAGTGGACACAATTTGCCACTCTTAGGGGTTATTCTTAGGTGGCCAAGATGGATATGGGAAGTATGGCACAAGAGGACCCAATTTTGTGATGGAATTTCCATGTACCGATTTCTTTGACTACCACTCTAGCCATTCAATTGCTATCTCAAGTTTATAGTACTTCAGCTATTGAGAGGAATTGGTCTACTTATAGCTTTGTCCACTCTCTTAAGAGGAACAAACTTACCTCTAGGAGAGTAGAGAAGCTTATGGTTGTACATAGTGCTTTGCATCTCATTGACCGCAAGACACTTATGTACAAAGAGAGTCAAATAGCACAGTGGGACATAGAGCCAGAGGAGCCATCATAGATTGATGAGGATGCTATAGTTACATGACCAAGTCTGGTTGGTATTAGTTCATGAGGTCACAAAAGGATAGCTAAGTCACAAAATATGTGAACTATTTCACAAACAAATGCCAACTTTGGAAGGATCTAGAGAGAGAGCAACAAAGGTTGGCTTGGTTTGATGTCTATTTCCATTGCTTTGTTTCTTCATGTCACATTCCTTTCCAATATTGTAGTGGGATGTTTTTATTTTGTTTGCATTTATTGTTGAAGCTCTTAAGGTTTCTCACCCTTAAGGCGATTAATTTTCTTTTAATGGCACCCAAGGGATTTCCTTTGCTTGTTAATGCTGAAGCAGTATGGATTGGAGCAAGAAATGGCATCACTTGCAAAGAAACCTCACAAATTTGTTCCAAAAGTGTTCCATTAGGTATGGACTCTAAAAACCCTGCATATGTTGTTCTTTTAGTTGTAGATTTTGATAATGCCTATAAGTGGTTAGACTAGTTTACTCTTATTAGTTGCTTTGTAGGTTGTATTCTATTTGAAAGCATGCTATGCAATTGGGTAAATACCATTTGGGTTCCCTATGGGGTGAAACTGAATGTTATTTAGAATTTAACCAAAGTATTTTTCCTCTTTGAGTTTGTGGAAGCTAACCGTGCAGACATAGTCCTTCAACACAACCTATATACAAATCTTTAAACAAAATATATAGTTATTAACACCATACAAAACATTTTTGGGAGTTTTACAATAATGAAATAGCGACATAATCTTTACTATCTTTTTGTCTCAGGTATGAGCATATTGTTTATACCAACTTTTGTCTCACATGTGAGATTTTATGAATGAAAGAGGCTAAATCTAAATTGAACAACACTTTTCTATTGGTTAAAAATACAAATTAACAAGTTATCACACACATTATTTGGAAGGAATAACTACTTCAATACATGGATGACACATGATTCCAAGAACTAAAGAAGTGGATATAGAGCTCCACTTGAATCTTTGTATAAGCAAGCAATAGTACCTCCCAAAAATGTCATAGTAGAATTTACATTGGAGAATAAATTACTGGTCAAATAAGCTACACGTAGAAGAGAACAAAGGCAATACAATCATTCACTTTTGTAAAATATGGTGGTTTGGCTCAAAATGAAGCTGATTGGAGCGCACTTGCGATTGAATAGGAAGAATGCTCAAATAAAAATTAATGAAGATAGGTGGGTTGAGCAATGTTCTCCTCAAAAACTTGTAAGAAATTCTTAGCATAGAAATATAGCACAGGGTTGTGAGAATTCAAAGGGGAGGTCCAAGAAAATTGGATATACCAATAGTAAATGTCATCTTTGATGGATCTATTGGGAACCTCCTTTCCTAGAAGAAGGTGAGGAGGATCACATAGAGAGTATAGAATTGATCTAAGATTGATATATAGGTATTGTTAAATATAGATTGGCCAAATTAGGGAGGGCCTATTACACAATGCCCCCAACCTTGGCATAAGACTTGCTATGTGAATGACGACAAGACTTATGGTTATAGGTTGACACAACTATCAAGAATTGAAGATTAAGTTATTACATTACTACCTAATTCCGACAAAGATTAACATAACGACATTGACTTACAAAAGCAATATTTTTTTTTTTTTCATGGTCTATAGTGGGTGATCATGCAGTCATCTCTTCTATTTTGTGCTTTGAGACAAGCATGTGGTAGCATTGATATTTTTGTTTGGTCCTCATTGGCATATTGTTTCCTCGAGGGATCAGCCCCTGACATGGCTATTTGCATGTGCACTTGAATCACAGAGCTTTAATTCGCCTATTTTGGGCTCACCTTCTTTCTACTTTTGTTTCTTGCTTTTTCTTTCCTCTGTAGCATTATAGTCTGCCTCTGTAGGTTACTAGAAAGATTCATTAGATTTTCCATAGATTCCTTAACAATAATCATGCATTCTATTTCTGTTTGGGATTAACAGTGGTATATCAACTTCTTTGCTTGCCAATGAGTGACAACCACGGTTTATTCATCTGTGTTGACATATATTAGCTAAACCATTATTTATTCTCTTGAGACATTTTTGTCACTTGAAAAATTTGCCCACATTATCTGAATGAATAAAACTTCTTTGATCTTGATTAGAGTAATCACAAGTAATAGTTTTTACTACTTTTGACTTGGTAGTGAACAATTTCCTTTCTTGTGATATCATAATGCATTTGAGACTTTGAGCATTTGATAATTCCAAATTATTTATATTATTAGAATGAAGGAGTATTTAGACAAAGTAGACATCTAAATTTGCCCCAATATTTTAAAATCTATTACAACTATCTAATAACAAACACTAACAATCTTCTGTTCTGTAAATGAGTTTGTAACAACCCAACAACCTCACTCACAATAGATATATTGAACTACACTCATCCCTATGCGGTCAACTCACCAAGCAACTAACATTATTATGGTGTAAGAACCTCAATTTCCTAACAGACACCTTGTTCACTTAATGGCCTTGTGTTATTATGCTCAAGTGTTTTCTATGGTCCATTTGGGGCAGCAACCTTCTACAAGGATACATCCTGATTTAGATTATTGTTATTTGTCCTTCCTCCACACCTCCTAACATTGAAAGCACAAGTTTCAAGAGAATGATCTACCACCTTATAATTGTCAGAATTTTTATTCCATAAATAATGTCTTTATATGTGGTCAGCACTATGTCATTGAGTGCAGTAAATGGGAATAGCATTAATTTTTATGCCACACATTTGTCTGCTGTAGAATTTGTATCATTCATTTCATACATGTCTTTGTGTGAATATTGATAGTGTGGGTTTTATTTATTTATTATTCAATTGTGTTTTGTGTGTTATCATTTCAGGAAAAAATTAATAGCAATTTGTAAGCATTCATCCCAGTTTTTGCATTCTTCTATTTGCACTTTAGATTCCACCCTGTCTAAAGTTTGTGCCAATTAATTATTTGCATGAATCATTGGATTTCCTAACTGGCTGAATTATTTTTTGAGAATGAACAGATGTTTAATGAGAAAAATTATGATATGGCGGTTATTTGCTTTGAGAGGTCTGGAGATGTGAATATGGCTAAATGGGCAGAAGCCGCAAGGCTTCGAGAAGATGGACAAAGAAATTTAAAAACACACAAAGAAACTGCCAAACATTCGCTGACAGCAGCAGCAAAAATGTTCCTTTCTATAGAGAAACCAGATTCTGCTGCTAATTGCTTCATTATAATGGGAGAATATAATAAAGCTGGTAAGAACACTTTTCGAGTAGATGGGTTAAGGAAATTTGCAGCATTCTTAAACAAGATTTTGAATTCTGTGATGAAAGTAATTTTATATTCAATCAGTCATTAAATATGAAGAACAAGGGTAATTTCTTGTGCATGTCATCAAATCTCAGGTCAAATGTCATTTAATATGGGTTTTTTGAAGAATAAATAGCATGGTGAGCAATGGTCCTGCACCTAATTTCTATCATTATGTGAATTTGGAATCTAAGGATTAACATAGAGCAATTAATTTCATAAATAGATCAATTTTTCTTTTAATAGGAAATGTAATGTCATCCATTGTAGTAAGCAAACTATGCCTTTATTATGATATGTTAATATGGTTGTATCTAACTATTTATTGATTGGTTGTTGGCTTTTGGGTAGTTATAGGAGTCGGTTGGACAGTTGTGGAAACCTTCGAGTCATTTAAATGGCCTTAGCACTGTCAAGGAAAGAAATCTAAATCCTTGGTTGACCATATTTGGTCTACTTCCATAATAACTTAAAGTCTGAATAAAGATCTACTTTAATGCTTATATCTGGTATGCATTGTTATTTCTGTTATTGATTCAAGTATTAGTTTTATTAGATCAGAAGAAGTAACACCCATAACATATAAGTTGATCTCATCAAACTACTAATTCAGTGTTCTATATTTAATTGGCACCTTACTGGAAAACACAGTAAATGATTAATTACTCCATTCTGTAAAAATTCACACAAAAATAGAATATATACAACATAGAAGTGTCAAATACTTGTGTTGGATAATGAGTAAGCTAAGAAACATCCCACATTGGCAATAATTGTGAGTCAAGGTATGGTTATAAGGCAGCACATACACTAAAAGCTTTGCCAATTCAGAACATGACTTTATGATACAAGTTCCAAGTTGCTGTTGTTAGCATATTCCATGTTTCTAATGACAACATTGCTTAGAGGTGCTTGTGTGGTTTGTGGGTTTCCTTTTCCTGTGATCATTACCAAGCTACATGAGTGAATGACAATAGAAGTGTTGGCGTTTTAATTCGCACCTCTGGAATGCAGATTAGAAACGGACAACTATGCACAGATAAGCTGCTCTTCGAATTAGGAGGGGAAGCTCCCTCTTTGCTGATGTTGTTCAAGAAAGTAAATTAAAACTAATTTTCCTATCTTTTTGGTTCAGCTAAGAACACAAGCTTATAAAACTCTAGCACCATAGCTGAGAATTTCTTTTTTGGAATTTCAACTACGACTAAGCCTACTAAAGACGTTTCTAACTTCTCAAGTAAACACATAGCAAGAGAGTTAGAAATGAACAAAGTTTGACTCTCTGACAAAATACTTAGATAAACTCTTTTTCCAACATACATCTACTTACTTTCAATGCAAGTTGAAATGGAGATCACATAAGCATAACACATAGAACGGAAATTTGAGACATTATATCAGGGTAAAGTAGGCGCAAAACTTTATTTCTCAAATCTCAATAACAAAAGATTACACAAGATAGATGCACTGAACAAGAACTTGCAACTAAAAGAGACTTGCAAACTTGCTCTTACACAAAGTGAACAACAACTAAACAACAACAACTTCCAGAAAAAATAGGCTCAACAATTTGTTATCACAAGTACGGTTAAAGAAAACAATAAGCAAATGCTCTTATTTATAGACAAGCAAGAGGTAGGGAACCCTACAATCCCCTTGCATTTACAACTTAGCTTGCCAACATGCAAGCGCTTTATTTCTAAAACTAAGTAAGATAAACATTTAACCACCTAAGAAAGCATAAAAACAAGAAATGCCAACTATTACATTTTGTTTTCTTGCTCTTCAAAGAGTAGATAAGAATTGACATGAGAATAGAAAGAAAGCGGAAATAAAGCTTCTAGATGATTGCTGATTTAAATCTCGATCACATCCGCCAAAAAGCTAGAAACTATATCCCTGTCAGGTGCATCAATACTATCTATAGCAAAATTTTGCTTTTCTAGAATTTCGTTGCCATCTGCAATTGATCTCAGAAAATCTTCGACCTCATTGGCTGCTTTCTCGAACCTCACGACATCATGGAAATCTTACTCATCCTTCCACCCATCGGATTGCTGCCATCACTGCCATGAACAACATTTTGAAACTAGGCGTGCACTTCGTCACGTCCAACGTAGGAACCATCATCATGACAACACCGAGAAGGGATCTCTGCAACTAACTTATGAACAAAAGAGTCTCAACCACCCTTTGTCTGTATGCAATAAACTCTTCAAATATCCTCTCATAGGTTCTCATCTCGAAGATGTGATGTTCTTTCCATGCAAGGATTTGTCTCTTGTGTTCTCTTGAAACCATTGAGCCATAAGCTGTATCCAAATCTGCAATGATGATTTTGTGCCTAGGTTCTATTGTGACCTTTTCGCACATCGCCCCATTCAAAATGGGGACGCCCTAATTTTTGCTCCATTCTGGTCTTTTGGCTTTGGTTTTCTCTCTCTCTCTCTCTCTCTCTTTTTGTCTCTTTCTGCTGTCTGCTTTCCCGGGATGTACCCGCCTTTGAGCTTGAACGTGAATTTTGGCTAAGTTTGAGAATTCGGGTTTTGAGTCTTTCGGCTAGTTTGAAGTCAAATGGAGTGAATAAGTTGGAATCTGAGCCTCACGTTGCAGTCAGTATGCTTCCAGCAGGTTCTCAGCTAAGTTTCATCGAATTCTGACAACTTACTATTTTTAGTAAGTACCTAATTTGGGACTTTTTCTCAGCACTATTGAAGTTTCGATCGTTACACTACATCCAGAACATGTCAAGTTGCTCATCTGCAAATTTTGAGCTGAAATGGACAACTGTCAATTTTTCAGTGTTCCACGAGGACGCGTTTCCCCCCAAAAATGGCACGTTTCCGAAACGGGGACGTCTCGGGGACGGGGGGATGGGTACTTGGCGTCTCCCGCCATCCCGCCACCGCCGCTGGTGCTCTGCCGGAGATGGGAAACTTGGAGACGTGGAGACGTCTCCAAGTCTCCTGGGGAGACGCCTAGGCGTTTCTTGGGAGGCTAGGAAACGCCTAGCTGTCTCCCGTCATGAGACGGGTCAATGGACACATAAAATCAAAATTTAACATAAATCTTTAGTTTATATGTGTTTTGTTGTTGCCCTAATTTGGCGTGGGCCCCACCCCTTCCTCTAAAACAACACAAAACAATGAAAACATCTTAATTTGATCATTTCAATCACATTTACAAAGACTCATTTTTTTTGCAGCCAATTGAAGAAGAAGAAAAACAGTGAAGAAGTCTGATTGAAGGAGTGAAAATAAAGATTGCAAGTGTGATAGGAGTGAGAAGGAGCAAGAAGAAGAGGAGGAAGAGGATTCTACTTCATTTTGGAGAGATTTTTCAAGCACAAGGTAGGGTTTTAGAAGTTTTTTTCAAATTTCTTGTTGTTTTTGTTTTATTTTCTTAGTTTTAACTTGTTTTTTTTTTCTTATTCATCTCAAAGACTCAAAATCAGATTTGATGTTGAATCTTGAGAGCAAAATGATGAAGATGAATGAATCATTCATCATTTTGCCCTCAAGATTCAACATCAATTTTTTTATTTTAAAATTTTAATATTGAAGTTTAAATAGCTTGCTTTTTTTTTCTCAGATCCTTTCTATTGCTCAAATACTATTAGTTATTTCTTTGCTTATAGAGCTTTCTTTTTTTTCCTCAGATCCTTTCTATTTCTCAAATCCTTTTTATTTTCTATTTGCAAACTGCAAAGTAAAATTTCAAATTTGTTATTTCAATTTTCATTGGTTCAATTTGTTAAAGTAGGCTGATTTTATTTTAATTTTGTGAAATGCAGTGTCACTTTCACGATGAGCACCCAAGACATGAGTGGGGATGACATGGAAATTCATTCTCATAGTGAACATGATTCAGATTTTGAACCTGAGAATGAGGGGGATGACCATGGGGCTGATCCTGCAGCCCAATCTAGTTCCATGGCGAGTGCACCAGCTAGTACAAGCTTCCCTTCAGAAATTTTGGCAGAGTTTGCTAGGGGTCATTTTGATCCGAAGTCTCCTCTAAAACAGTTTGCTACAAGAATACAAAGCACATCAAGTTCAGGTGGGGGAACAAGGAAGTGGAAGTGCAACATTTGTAAGATGGAATGGTTTGGTAGCATCACTTGAGTGAATGCACACTTTCTTTTTTGGACAGGAAAAGGTGTGGAGCCTTGTAAGTTTTTGAAGGAGGCTCAAAATATAAAATATAGAATGGAGTTTAACAAGCTTTGGGGCATTCCAGAGGACACAAATATTTCAGTCCCTACTACTTTGACTGCTAGGGCAGCCCTTCAGCAAATCCATCATGCATCAGTGCCACATACTTTTCAGACGGGAGGAATGATGTTTGGATCTTCATCCACTTCCACTTCTAGTGTCGCTAGGGGGACAGCCACAGGGAAACGCAAGTTGCAGACATCACAAAGTAACCCCATAGCTAATATGTTTAATGTGCAGTGAGAGATGAGATAGATGAATCCATTGGCAAGTTCTTCTTTGCCAATGGAATTCCATTTCATGTTACACGGTCTCCTTATTATAGGGAGATGATGGCTATGGTGGCTAAGGGAGGAACATCATATGTGCCACCAGGTGAGACGAAAATGAGGACCTCGATCTTGGATAAGTGCTATTCCAAGATCAATATTTTGATGGAGAAGATGAAGGCATGTTGGGTGGCATCTGGGTGCAGTATAGTTATGGATGGGTGGACGGACATTAGCCATCGTCCACTCATCAACATCATGGTCACATGTGCAGAGGGCCCATACTTCCTTAGAGCAGTTGATTGTACAGGGCATCGCAAAGATGCTGATTTTCAGTTTCATCTCCTCAGGGAGGCTATTGAGGAGGTTGGGCCACAAAATGTGGTCCAAGTAGTCACAGATGCAGCCCATGTGTGTAAAGCAGCAGGGAAACTCATTGAGGCAGCCTATAGACATATTTGGTGGACCCCATGTTGTGTGCATGCCATGAACAATGCACTCAAGGACATGGGGAAGATTGATTGGATTAGAGGAGTGGTCACTGATGCGAGAGATGTGCAGATGTTTATCTGCAACCACCACACTTCCCATGCACTCTTCAGGACCTTCGCGAAGAAGGAGTTCTTGAAACCGGTGGAGACCCGATATGCATCATATTTCATTCTCTTGGAGAGAATGATTGAGTTGCAAGAGGCATTGCAAGTCATGGTTATGACTAATGAGTGGAATAGGTGGGCCGAGGCCAAGACAGCACAGGGGAGAAGGGTGAAGGAGATAGTGAAGAGTGATGTGTTTTGGACTGATGCGAAATACATTGTCTCCATCATTTCTCCAGTATTCCAGGTTATCAGATATGGGGATGGGGATGCACCTAACCTTGGAGAGGTGTATGAGTGCATCGACTCTATGCTTGACCAGATGAGGGCTGCTGTGCAAGTGAAGGACCCCTCTCTAGCATTCTACAATGAGCACATCCGGCCAATCATTCAGCGCAGATGGGACAAGTTGAACACTCCTTTGCATATGGCTGCCTTTGCCTTGAATCCTAAGTGGTACATGGCTAGACCAGGTAGAGTGACACCGATTCAGGATGATGAGGTGAAGGCAGGTTTCTTTAGGTGCATAGAGAAGATGTATGATTCTACAGATGCCAGCACAATTCGCACTGAGTGGACCAGATTTGCCACTCTTAGAGGCTATTCAGATGCAGCAAAGGTGGATATAGTTTCTATGGCACAGGAGGACCCACTTTTGTGGTGGAATTGTCATGGTTCGAAATCTTTGACCACCACTCTAGCTATTCGTCTGCTATCCCAGGTTTCCAGTTCTTCAGCTGCTGAGAGGAACTGGTCTACATATAGCTTCATCCACTCTCTTAAGAGGAATAGACTTACCTCTAAGAGAGCAGAGAAGCTTGTGGCTGTACACAGTGCTTTGCGTCTCATGGACCGCAAGACAATTGTGTACAAGGAGAGTCCAGCAGCACGATGGGATGTGGAGCCAGAGGAGCCTTCACAGATTGATGAGGATGATCCTACCACTTCAGATGCAGGGCTGGTTGGTGTGAGCTTGAGGGATCTTGACCTTGTGGAGTCCAGCAGTTCCAGTGATGAGGAGTTTGTAGATGATTAGAGGCCTCCATTCACTACATTTTGAGTTTTGACATTTTGGCATTTTGTCTTTTCATTTTGTAATGCTACTTATTGTAATGATGAATCATGTAATCAATTAATCATCTTTATAGACTTTGTCATATCATCATATCTCATATGACATCAGATATTTATATTTGGCGATATAATAGAAATCTCCAATTTGACAATTTCATTTGTCAAATTTTATTTAGCAATTAGCATTCAAATATCATTATATTTTCGTATTTAGATTTAGTATTTCAAATTTTGCCATGTTATAATTTTACTAATTTCCTATAGTTTCATTTGAAATGTAATTCTTATACTGTTATACTGTTATACATCTTTTCAAAAGAATTATATCAGCACCACCACCCCGCCACCCCCCCGCCGTCCCCCCGCCGCCTCCTTGCCGTCCCCAAACTTAGGCCCTTTGTCCCTCTGTCTCCGAAACGCGCTTCCCCGTCCCCTGCTTTCCCGTCCCCCAGTGTGGAACACTGCTATTTTTAGCAAGTTCATCTTCCAGAGCAAATTTTAGGGTTTATATGAAAAGTTTTTCAATGCATGTGTATAGATTCTTTCTGGGTTTTTTGAAACCTATGCAGTGATATAATATGCAAAATGAGACAATGACTTCCAGTATTTAGCCTTCAGAGGCTATTTTTAGGGTTTGCATGTTCAAATTTTCTTTGCATGTCTGAACATTCCTTGTGGGTTTTTTGAGGGCTTTGCAACGGTATAACATGAAAACCGGGATCATGACTTTTTCAAAAGCCATCTTCAAAGGCTATTTTTAGGGTTTGCATGTTAGAGTTTTCAGCGCATGTCAAGTGATTCTTTATGGGTTTTTCAAGAGCTATGCGGTGACGTAACATGCAGAGTGAGATGATCAATTTTTTAGAGACTTAACTATGTTTAGCAGGTCCATTCCGGTAGCTACCCAGCACATCAGTATCACAAACAGGGTGAAGTGCAACATAAACGAAGTCAAATGGAGGACGTTTGATAGACATGCAAGTCAAATTAGGGTTTCCAGCTTCAGGACCCAAAATGAGGGGTAAAATGCCAGAATTTTTGAAAACCGGTGTATCCCACTGTGATTAGTATCTTTCAAGCTATCCATTAGTAAAATTTGAAGGAAATCAGAGCACTTATTATTTATAGTAAGGCGTTTCAGAAACAGGCTATAAATAGTAAATCAGCAGCAGGCGCCAGTGTGAATGGGCAAGTCTACTGATGAGGGTCACGACATTCAAATTTCAAGTCAAAAGGAGTTGTGGAAGTCATGAAACTGAGCAGCTGCTATAAATAGTAAACCACCTTCAGAAACATGCAATAAATAGCAGGTCAGCTCGAGATGGCAGTGTGAACAGATCACCTAGGTTTTGAAGATCCTGTCTTGCGAATTCCAAATCAATCCAAGCTTCAGAAGTGTGAAAATCAAAGGACTTATTGTTGTGACCTTTTTCACACCGCCCCATTGCAAATGGGGACCCCCTAATTTTTGCTTCGTTTCAAACTTTTGGCTTGATTTTAGTTTGTTTTGTTGTTGTCTCTCTTTTCTGTTGTCTGTCTTTTTGGGGTTGCGCCCGCCTAGATTGAAATCTTGGCCAAGTCTGAAAATTAGGGTTTGTACTTTCTCTGGTCAGTCTGAAGTCAAATGAAGTGAATAAATTGAATTCTAAGACTAATGTTGATGTCAGTGCGCTTCCAACAAGTTTCCACTGAAGTTTCACCAAGTTCCGACAACTTACTATTTTTAGTAAGTGTGCAATTCAGGGCATTTTCTCAGCATTTTTGAAGTTTCAACAGTCACGCTGCATTTAGAACATGTCAAGCTGCTCGCCTGCAAATTTTGAGCTGAAACCGACAACTTGCTATTTTTAGCAGTTCGACTTCCGAAGCAAATTTTAGGGTTTATATGCAGAGTTCTTCAATGCATGTCTGCATTTTCTTTCTGGGTTTTCTAAGACCTTTGCGATGGTATAACATGCAAAGCGAGATAATGATTTTCAGAGTTCAGCCTTCGGAGGCTATTTTTAGGGTTTGCATGTCAGGGTTTTCTTTGCATGTCTGATGATTCCTTGTGGGTTTTTCGAGAGCTTCGCAGTGATGTGACATGCAAGGTATGATGATCAATTTTTAGAGACTTACTATTTTTAGCAGGTGCATTCTGGCAGCTGTCCAGCGCATCAGAACCACAAACACTACGACATGCCACAAAAACGGGGTTGAACGGAGCTCATTTGATACACATGCAAGACAAATTAGGGTTTCTAGCTTCAGGACCCAAAATGAGGGTCAAACGCCAGAATTTCCAAAAACTAAAGTATTCCATCATAATCACCATCTTTCAAGCTATCCACCGGTAAAATTTGAAGGCAATCGGAGCACTTACTATTTATAGTAAGGCGTTCCAGAAACTAGCTAAAAATAGTAAATCAGCAGCAGGCGCCAGTGTGAACGGGCAAGTCACCCGATGAGGATCACAACATTCAAATTTCAAGTCAATTAGAGCTGTGGAAGTCTCGAAATCAGACAACTGCTATTTATAGTAAACCACCTTCAGAAACATGCCAGAAATAGCAGGTCAACACGAGGCGTCAGCATGAACAAGTGAAGCAGGTGATGAGGACCCCATGGCGCGAATTTCAAGTTAATTCAAGCAAGTGATGAGGACCCAATGGCGCGAATTTCAAGTTAAACGAAGTTGCAGAAGATGGAAAATCAAGTACTTACTATTTTTAGCAAGCTGGTACAGAGGAATTAGGGTTTCCTAAATTCAAGGGAAAAACACGAAAGTCATGTAAATGCAGGTATATGGCAGACATCAGGCACCAACAACTTATGCACATCCCGAGGTTCAAAACAAAGCGAAAATCAGGTCTTTCAGAGTCTGAGGTCAATTTGAAATGCAAAATTTGAAGAACTTTCTAAAAATAGCAAATTAGGGTAAGTTAAGGGCATCATGAACAATTCGCCTTGAGTCAAACAAAAAGTTGAAAATTCACCAAGGTCTGAGAAATTTCAAGCTTACCCATGAATATGCGCCCAAGAAGATGAAGGAGTCTAAAAATTCTACCAAGTGTTGCAAAGTTGGAAGAAGACCCCTCCAAATGCGCTTTGAGAGGGAGAAGGTGATTGAAAAATTTACTAAGTTCTTAAAATTGGAAGCTCAACTGTTGAAATGTGCCTTAGGAGAAGAAGAAGAACCAAAAAAGTTTCCAAGTCCTTCAAACTTGAAGCTCACAAGTCAAAATGCACCTTAAGGAGAAGAGGGTGAGCTAGAAAGTTTCTAAGTATTTTAAATTTGAAGCTCAAGGTCTAAAATGCGCCCAGGGTCAAAGAGAGAGCTTGGAAATTGACTAAGGCATTTAAACTTGAAGCTCCCTACCTTGAATGCGCCCTTGAGAAGAAGAGAAGACTTGAAAATATTCTAAGTTTTGTAGATTGAAAGCTTGACCCTCTATTTGCGCCCAAGCAAGGAATGAAGGCAAGAAAAGTTCCTAAGTCTTCAAAACTCAAAGTGCACACCTTGAAATGCGCCCTTGACTTGTAGGAAGAGTTGGAAACTGTTTAAGTGTTCAAAATTTGAAGCTCTCCCCCTTTGATGCGCCTTGCCTTGCATGGAGAGCTTGAAAATAATCTAAGTGTTATAAATTGAAAGCCTACCCTCCTGTATGTGCCCTAGCAACTTAAGATTGGTGGAAAATTTCTAAGTATGGAAAATTGGAATCTCATGGGTAGAAATGCACCCAAAGTGAAAGGAAGAAGCTTGAAAATTGACTAAGTCCCTAAAGCTGGAAGCTCCACCTACCAAATGCACCTTAAGAAGGTAAAGGAGGCTTGATTTGAATAAGGCAAGTAAAATGGAAGTTTGAAGTGGGAAATACGCCCAGCTCAAGAAGTGAAGTTAAAATTTTTTCTAAGTGTTTCAAATTTGAAATGAGACCCCCTCAGATGCACCTAGAAGGAGAAGTGGGACATGGGATTTTTGTAAGGCACTTAAATTGGAAGCAAACCACCTCAAAAGCGCCCAAGGTAAAAAAATGAGTTGATAAAAAATTCTAAGTATTGAAAGCTAGAAGTGGGCCTAGTTCGGTGCGCCCAAAGTCAGTAGAGGAACCTAAAAAATTTTCTAAGTGTGAAATTAGAAGCTTGAAGGATTAAATGCGACCTTGAAGAGGAAGTCCATGATAATTTTTTCCAAGGTAAGTAAAGTGAAAGCTCTCACCCCTATTTGCGCCTAACAGGAGATGTTGAAATTTTTTCTAAGTATCAAAATTTCACCTCTAGAGAAATATGCCCAAGTCTAATGGAGGTGTGAAATTTTTCAAAGGCATGAATAAAGTTCGCTGTGGATATGTCAAGAATACTCCAACTTCACGAGGATGATAAAAAAATTTCAAGGCCAAGCAAGGAAAATTCGCCCGGATGTGAAGAATAAGGATAAATTTGATGGAAAAATATTTTTCTAAGGTTTAAAATTTCAAAAAATTAAATGAACCTCTTCGTTTGTAAACCCATGGATTCGACGCTTTTTGAAGGGAATTTTCTTCTGGGTATTGGACGTCTGTGATGAGGAATGGATTTTAAAGTCTTCCACAGCTCGCCAAGGCTTTCGAAATGGAAATTTTGATTGACACTTGGATTGATGAATTTCCTAAGGAAAATTAAAAAAAAATTCTAAGGCAAAGAATAAAATGTGTTGTTGACATAAAAATGCCTGGGCGGATGAATTTGAAGTTCGGTGCCTAGATAATTTTTGATCAAGTTTCGGATGAAAATAATCTTCTTGAGCTAGAGTTGGATGAAATGTCAGGTTGTCAATGCCTCAGCCAGAAAAGTGAATTTCTTGAAGAAGATGCAGTTAAAGCTAACACTCTCAAAAGATGATTTTAAAAGTGCATCTCTTAAATACGCCCTCGAGGAAGTTGAAATTTTTCTAAGGCATTGAAATATGATGTATAGGTGTTATATGCCCCAGCCTATAGATGTTGAAAAATCATGAAGAAAGCAAAAGTTGGCTAGAGAAAAACGACGAACCCTTGGAAGATTAGAGCATGAAAATCAGATGAGTAAGGTATATTTATATTATGAAGTGTTTTGATGTTCTTCCTTTTTGTCTGTTTTGCAGGATGAACGTCGGGGCCAGAGCATGATGACTTGAAGTGATGAAGCACGATGATATTACAACCTTCGAAGGGAGATAAAGTTATGAGTTTCAAGCTCTTCCACGAAATCTCGATTGCACCCAAAACATGAAAAAAGAAAAGTTGCAAGAAATGGCTAAGTGTTGGAGTTTCTCCTCGAAGACCCAATATGCACCCAACGCAGTCAGGCGGGTGGCGAGGAAGAAATGATCAATTCTAAGATAAGAAAAGATGAAGGCCCAAAGGTTAGAAATGATCCTCAAGAACTTCAAAGTCGAAGAACAACATCAAGGAGGAAAATCGTCGTCAAGTGGGAGAAAGAAGTTGCCGCCTTGAAGTTTTAGATTGAGAATGTGCCTGTCATACCAGTCCAGGAAGTTGAAGCAGTGTGAAGGCGTTTCCAGGCTGGAATCTTCTAGAAGATGGTGGTCTTTAATTGCTCATTTATTACCCCACTCTTCTTTGTGGCAGTTTTTAGGGTGAATCTTGTTTAGGGCTAGGGTGGCACAATTTGGGCCATCCAGCCGATTGTAATCTGAGCCGTACGTTGGACTTGGCCAGCTATATAAAGGGGCATCCCCCTTCATTTGTACCTTCATGAGACATTAAATTAGATAGTAGACATAGAGTAGAGGGATAACTTAGAAGTAGCTTAGTATAGATTAATAGTGTAGTTGAAGAAGAAGGAAAGTTTTCCTTTGAAAACTTTTGCAAGAAATTGTTGTGTAAAACTTTCATAATAAAAGATCTTTTCATTGATGGTGAAATTTGTCTTTGTCATGGATAGCTAGTGAGGTTTCTTCATCCCTTCTACTTCAAGTAGCGTAGAGTAGCGTAATTTCATTTTTATGCAAGTAGATAGTAACTGTGGAATGTGGTCTTCAATTTGAGCAAACTTCGTCTATCCATACCACTAGTGGGCTCGCTGATGGTGAGTTTTCCTTGCGTGGTCAATTGAACATCGCAGACTTAACTTCGTTTGTGATTCACACGTTGGTATGCATCGTTGTGACGGTGTCTTCGCATTGAATTATGATCTGAACACCTTGAGCTACTCCTCTGAAGATTGCACCGGTTTTGTGGAGGTTGTCCGAAGTGAGGCAAAGCAAAACTAGGTTGAAGCTTGTGAGAATTGATTGCCATGTCCCACGCCTTAAAGTAGATTAGAGCCTTCTTAACCCACCACTATTTACATTCAATACCTTCTGAAACAAGAACTTTATAGACAAACCTTTCGAGCATTTGAATTCCTTTCTCGCTACTGAACAATTTTGTAAGTCCCCTTGAAATACCAACAAATCACATCGAGCCAACTGAGACTATTTGCACTAAAGGAACCTTGGAGTTGAATGCACAAACTCTCTCGCAATCTTAGCATGCTGGATACTTTGATCAAGAGAGAATAGGGTAGCCGTTGGCGACTTTATTCTGCGTTGGTGTGGTCACGAAAAACACATCAACACTTACTATATACAGTAAGGCGTGAGCTAGCCAGAGGAGAATAAGAAAAAGGCCTAAGTCTAAAGAAAATCCTCCTCCAACATCAAAATGCACCCTGGCTTGAGGAAGGTTGAGAAAAAAATTCTAAGGCAAAGAGTTAAGTCCTTCACCACCCTTGAAATGCGCCGACCTCACAGGGAGAAGCTAGAAAATTTTTCTAAGTATGAGTTAAGTCCACCTGCCACCCCTAAATGCGCCCACTTCAAGTGAAGGTGATAGAAAAGACAAGGCAAGGCGTTCATCCTCCTCCACTATCAAAATGCGCCCATGCTTGAAGGAGAGTCAACGAAGTCTTAAGGCATTCAAAGTTAATCCACCTCCATAGGCCAAATGCGCCCATATGGGCTAGGAAAAAGATTAAGTGTTGGACTTAAGTCCACCTCCACCATCAAAATGCGCCCTAGGAAGGAGGAAGCCACAAAATTTTCTAAGGCATGAAGTTTGTCCACCTCCATACCCCAAATGTGCCCACTTCAAGATGAAGGTGTTGAAAAATTCTAAGTCAAGAAGCTAAATCCACCTCCCCCCTTCAAATGCGCGCTCATGCGAAGAAGGTGTTGAAAATTTCTAAGTCAAGAAGTTAAGTCCGCCTCCTACCCTCAAATGCGCCCATGCTATAAGAGGAGTCAAGGCAAGTCAAAAGGTGGTTGGAGATAATTCCTTCACCATGTGTAAAATGCGCCCATCTCAAGTGCAAGGTAAAGATGAAAAGGAGGAAGTTACCAAGGGGTTGAAGTTAAACAAGGTGAAATTGATGAGAGAAGGTCTTCCAAAAAATGCCATAAAAAAAAATGCCAAGAATATGGGGTGCTATCAATGAACCAAGAATAGGTGCTTCCCTTTTTATGCCTCGTAGAGGATGCTATGGCTGAAAGCCTAGCAAATAAAAAAAACTTTTTATTTTTCCATAGAAATCATATTAATGCCAATTGAGCTATAACTAGAAGCTTAGCAAACAACCTTTTCTTCTGATCATGAAACAAGGAGTATAAATACAAACTCAACCATATAATTTGCAGGATGTTTTTTACTGAATGCCTTGCACAATGCCATCACAAAAACTGAACATGTATACCTTGAAACCTTGCATTTGACACAATGCCAAATATAATGCCATTGGGGTTAACACCATCAACACTTGCTTGTGTTTAGATGATTTAACTTTTATTTCCCACAAACTCCCACTTACACCAATCTTGATTTGGATGTCATATATGTATGTCACTCAACCAATGCAACCTTCAGATGAAAGAACATAACTATATTTGCATCTATTCAAAAACTGTCCCTTCATAAAATAAACCTGAGTTGACATTAATCTCATCTCATCTCATTGTTTTTGTTTGCCTCCCCTTCATCATTTCTTTAATTATTAACTTTGTTCTTTTCTTTTTGAATGTAGACGCATCTCTTGAAGCATGTCCTTTTATGAAGTGATAAGTCGCTGCCCTTTCAGGAAGAGATTCGAAACAGATGAAGTGGTCAAAACACGTCTTTTAAGACAATCACAAATCTTTTTAAGAAATATTAAACTGCTCTAGTGAATAAACACGTCCTTTCAAAAGTGAATCGATGCAGACGTTTCATAAACAAGATTCTCATAGCTTTTCAAAAAGACGCCTGACTTGATTTATGTCTCTTTTACAAAGCCATTTCTCTTCATAACAAATCGCATCTCTTTAACTAATTGGTTCACATCTTAACAAATCACGCGGCTTTATTTCTTTCACTAATTCTTGAAGAACTTCGATTGGATAATTGAACATTAATGAATCTGAAGTTTGATTCTTACTAACTGATCTGATTTATGAATCTGAAGTTCAATTCTTATAAACCTGAACATTAACCGATCTGGATCTGATTAAGCTTTTGAGCTTTATCCCTTGACACCAATAACTTCAACAATCTCAGCCATGCTTATCTTGACATCAATGACTCCATCTTTTTCATTTTGACATCAATGACAAAATTTCCAACATAAATCACCCATCACAAGATCTCAATTGAATTTTCCTGCTGGTGCATTCTAAATGGCAGTAGCATAAAAGTATTTTAGAAGAAAGTGAGTGATGGTTTTTTCATTTTCCTAATAGTTAGGACAAGTGACTGGTCCTATTCACCCCTTCTTTTCCAACAAATGTTAAGAAATTCTTCTTTGCAGTACCAGCAATAAGAAGTTTTTGATTTTAGGGCATGTATAAAGGGACCAAAGCAGACTATACTTGACAAACTTGAGAAAGTATAGACAAATGGGCCATCCTCTTAGGAAAACATGCAGGTAAGCCCCTGAACATGGAAAGAGAAAAAAGTGGGACACCACGCTATAAGCCTTGATGAATATCCTCTTCCCCTTGGGTAAAAAAAAATGCATTTATGGATTAGATTGTATACAATCAAGGAGAATTTGTGAGAGTTTTGTGTTCCGTAGGCATGCCGTTAGGCTAAAAATTAGTTAGGTGTTACAGGTGACTAGTGCGAGTTATGTCCTTAAACCAGTATGCAAACATAGATATGCTATCCTGACATCCTTGGTCTCCAGGGCAGTTATTAATGCAAAACATGCAATATCCATATCTAAGAAATTCATCATACTGCCATAATAATTGTGTAACAAAACCTTTATGGCCATAAAAAGTAAACTTGTTATACTGAGGAACAATGCATGACTGTACAAGTTGACTCTTGTTTCCGAACTATTTTATATAAGAATTACTAAAACATCCGACTGTCAACCCCTCATTTATCTCAGATTTATTATGTCATCATATTCTACAGGCTGAAAACAGTACTAGGAATGATGATATATTTCTCTGGAATGATGAAATGATCTAAGTAGGACACTCTCCAAGCAAATCAATGCTCTATACCAAATTGAGGATCAGAGAGAAGATATGTACGCTGTTACAGATTTGTAACTTTGCTGTGATACTGCGATTAGTGTGTTGGTATTATGAGCAAATGTGAGAACATGTTTTGGGGAGCTCACCTTGACTTTATATACAATTTTGTGTTGCAATTTCCCAATAATCTAACTTAGGAGATTGACCTACATAAATTATTCAATCATTTTTAAGTTTGGGCAATAACTACATGCTGAGGTGCTTCTAGAACCTTTCAAGTGTCCTTTTGAATCTTTTACAGGACTATAATACATGTATGATGTATAAAACTTTGTTAATCCCTAATCATGTCTTCATAAATCATTTGAACACAATGTGAGCTATATGAGTGCCAATTATATCATTGATTTTACTCTTGGAGCCACATCATCTTCACTGATCAGGATTGAAAAATCTCCATCAGCCATTGAAAGACATGGTGAATTTGAGATATTATTTTCTTAAGGCTCCCCATATTGAAAGTGTGATATGGTGATTTCACTCCTTCCCTATTGTTACGGATTCAAAGAACAATCCACAAGAAATTGGCACTTGAATACCCATATTTCTGGTAGTAGATTCCTCTTTAGGAACTATAATACCTTCGCCTTATCCAACAATAAATTCCACCAACCATTTAGGGACCTAGCAAGTTGAAGACGGTCTCAAGGATCCTTATTGGAAAGTGTGAGAAGACCATTTCATCATCCTACTGACGCACATACCAAGAACAATGTGCAAGGGAATACACTGTTGCATAATAGAAGGATTGCATCGGTATAGGATCCGGGTAGTTGCTTCTTGACATGAAATGTAGGAGTTAGTTGAATGAAGATTAATGATGCCAATAAAGGTTGATCTCATATGACAAAACCCAGCTGTGTCTTTCCTCTTTGAGTTTTGAAGTTTGAATAATGTATCTCTTTGGCCATGATTTCAAAATGAGGAAAATGAACTTTGTTATGATCATTTTGCAATACTTATTGTGTTCTCAGGAGTGGCCTGCAAAATGTCTCAGGCTTAGGTGTGTATCTTATTTGCATCTGTGGCCTCAAGTAAATCTATGGCAACAGGCAATTTAGTATTTCTCCCACTTATTTTCCTCCATTCAGTCGACTGTAATTAAATAGTGCATGTTAATGTTGATTTTTGTAGTTATATTGCCCCTTATGATGATTTTCAAGATTATATAACTGGAATTTGATACTAACATCAATAGACACATATCACTGTAATGTTGGCACCAGGTTATAACCTTACCTAACTTAGCTGAAAGTATGATATTCTAGCATCTCTTGTTTTACTTTCAACATGGGAAAATTACATGATGTAAGATGTTGATGATCTATATATGGCCACAGTAACTCCGATTAGCATTCAACAAGATGGACATAAGACATAATAGGAGAGTTTAAAGGCCTTGAAGTAAATGCCAGTTCTTGTTGCCTACCAAAGAAATTGATACTAATTTGCAAAAACATCTGCATTACTTAGAGGGTTTAATTTTTAACATCCTGTAATTCATAAAACTTAGAATTCAATCGTCAGACAAGTGTAAGAAAGTTTTTATTTGTATTTTTGTCTGGCAAAGATGACAAAATGCCATGAATAGTAGTCATGGTTATTGGTACTGTTAAACCGGGAAATAACCTCACTCTTGAATGATATGGATTAACTCCTATTTGAGTCTGAATTATCCTTATGCATGTATCGAATCAAGAAATTTACAGGAAGATTCAAAAGTCATTTGCTTTCCCTGCATACATGAATTATCAAATTCTCTTATAAATCTATCTTGTTGATATCATTATTTGAGAACACATATTGATATTACCATTCTATGTGCCGAAATCATTTGTTCTATGTTCGTTGGTGAAACAGGCAGAATATATATGGAAAAATGTGATGAAACACGGCTCCAAGATGCAGGAGATTGCTTTGCAGAGGCAAAATGCTGGTATGATGCGGCAAGTGCATATGCCAGAGCTAATTGTGTTTCCAAATGCCTAAATGCCTGCATAAAGGGAAAAATATTTGAGACTGGTTTGGAATTTATTCAAGTCTTGAAAAAAGAAAACTGTGAATCAAACTGTGGAAAATGTGAGATTTGCGAAGGTGTAAAGCTTGAAACTGAATATCTTAAAATGTGTGCAACTCATTTTCATCAGAAAAAGGATTCCCTGTCTATGATGAAATTTGTGAAAGCTTTTCCTACAATGGACTTAATTAGATCATTTCTTTCAAGTAAAGATTACTTTGATCAACTTCTGGGAATTGAAGAGGCAAATGGGAACTTCATACAGGCTGCAGCGGTGGCAGAGATGAAAGGCGATTTGTTAATTGAGGCTGCCATGCTAGAAAAAGCAAGAAAATATGAACAAGCAATTAAATCAATTCAACTACATGTGTGGTTAAATTCTTTATGGGGAATGGGAAATAAAGGATGGCCGCTACAGCACTTTCCTGAAAAGAATGAACTCTTAGATAAAATAAAACAAATAGCTAATCAAAACCTGCACCATATACCTCAGGTTCTTTATTCCCTTGATTGTGAAGCATCAATGTTTTCAAGCCAGGCTCAGAGTCTCTCTGAGTTAGCAGAACAAATGATCCTCACACAGCAGATGAGGAATATCAATTTTGAAGTTGTTTATCTTCGTAAAGTTCTTGACGTACACCTTCGTTCTGATGTCAAAACGTTTCAGCATGACCAAGGAAGGAGTTTTTTCAAGAGGGTTGATAATTCCAAAATGCTGCAGGATAATAGAGTCTCTTCAACAACAATGATGCTTATTTGGAATTCATGGAAAGAAAAATTGTTATCCTCTGTGGATTCACTTTCTAAACTAGAAAAGCACCAAGAAAGAGAAGAAGATGAAATCTACATTGAATTTGCTTGTGAATATTTTGGCACTAGAGTGAACAGAAATAATAGATTGTGCACTGTGTTTAATAGTGAAGCCTTCTGGCTTAAGGGTAGGAGAGTTGAATTGTTGCAGAGACGAAGAAACTGCGCACAGATCAGTATTCAGAACTTTTGTATGAATGCAAAAGAGTTTCTTTTGATGGAACTGTTTTCTGTTGGAGTCCAGGTTCTCAAAAAGATAGAAGAGATCTATCTTTCATGCACAAATCAGCTTTGTATCCTTACTGTTAAAGGTCCTCTGATAATTCAAATTTATCAAGTTTCAAAAGCTTTGGAAGATAAGCTGTTGGTTGGATTTGGACAGGTAAGAAGGTTGGTTGGGATTGAAAACCTTGAAGAATGTTTCTTTGAGATCTTTTTCCCATTAAAGACACAGTATGAAAATGTGAAGAAACTTATTTCTTTGCGTGAGAATCCAACAAGCAGTTTGATTCTCAAAGATATAACTCTCCATATAATAAGTAAAATGCATAATGGCATAACTCTTGGCCAGATTGGAAGATTGCAAGTATTGCTCCCCTTTTTGCCCAAGGATCTGGTGACAGAGTATGGTAAGGAAATTATTAAGAGTCTCGACCACAATGATTGCTGGAATAATGAACTGCTCTGGGTGCCAATGGAAACACTTACAGGAGACCGTTTGCAGGATAAAAGGCTGAATCTGATAGAAAGTTTTGAAACAGCTTTATTGACTACTTTTCAGAACTGGCAGAACCAAAGAGACTACATTTCTCCACATGTTTTTCTCTATCTACTGGAAAAGCTGTTCTTTTTTTCATCTTCATGTGAATATCAATCAGGAGTCTTGTTTTTGCCAAGGTTTTTCTTTGTAGAGTTTATGACTGGAGAACAAGGGAACTACTCCTGTGCTTGGTTACTCCAATCACAATCTTTACCTAGATGCCAGGGAATGCTTGAAATTTTTTATCATCCCATGTATGATATAATTCGTCAGCTATTAGTAACTTCGAAAACTGACACATTTACATGGATAAAAACTTTCAAGATTGACAGCAAAACTTATTTTCCAGAGATGGCAACACGTTTGATCATTATGCTTTGCTTGATGGGTGTCAACAGCATAGATTTATATCAGAATGTTATGTATATGCTTTCAACTATCTTCCAAGATAAACATATCAGAAAGAATCTGCCTCCTAAATTTGAAGGAAAGCTGCATCAATTTTTACAAAATTACAGCCCGAGCAGAGATGCATTTTTGATTCACTTCTCTCGGTTAATGAGAGATATTGGTAACCCATTGGTGATGTTTGATTCAGGTAAAAGTTCCGAGGTTGAGAGCAGCACTGCTGATTTCATTGTTCTTGGACCCGAGAGCATTAAATGTAAGGAAGTTCTACTTCAGTCCATCTTTCAGGATAAGGGTAATACGATTGCTTTAAATGAAAGGGATGGAGATATGAAGAGTGAAGAGCTTCTGATGCATGGAAAAACGAAGAGGCAGCCATCAAATAGTAATAGTTTTGTAACTAATACAAAGCATGTTTCAGAACCTTTTAAGGATGAGAGTTTTTCTGACAATGCAAAATCTATCAGAGATAAACAAGAGAAAGGGAATGCTCTCTTTAAATCCATAGTGGACTCCGGTAGCATTGACCAACAGAAAAGGGGTGATTCTTTTGGAGTTTTCTCTGGCTCGAGAGACAAGAATATCCCGTTTTCATCACTTGAAGATATCAAAGCATCTTGCGAGTTTGAAGTAGATGATCAGTCTGCAGCGTCTTGTTCTAATAGTCATCTTGAAGAGACACTATCTATTAAAGACAAATACATCCAGGAAGCTTGCAGGGTTTTCCAAGGGATCAAAAATGCTTCTTATAAAGAGACTTTTATTTCAAAAGCTTGCCCTCTTAAGGTATAAAAATCACGGGGTGGTGCATGTGAATTATGGCAATCAACGTAATATGCTCTACTAAATATTTTTTTCGTTTTAGCTCGTTAACCCCCAAAAGCTCAACTAGATGTATAACAATCTCTGATAATTTGAACAATCGATGCAGGCTGAGGTTGACAAATTCTTGGTCCTGATAGAGACCGCAATACCAAAGGTGAAGCAACGAAAGGTTTGTCCTGATGAAGAAAGTGACGTGTTCCAGGAAATGCATAATATCCGTGAAGAATTGTTGCATTTATCTGAACTCCTCCATCCAAGGTCGGTCAGTGATCTTGTACATATGCTCTACCTGCACCAGATTTTTTCTTTTTTTTTTTTTAAATTACAGTACAAAATAGGAGAAGCAGAAGATACTTTGCTTATAGAAGCATTCTTTGATTTCTCAGTTATCTAGTCTAAAGAGGTGCCCCCATTATTTGATTTGCAGGCATGCGAAACATGAAGAGTGTGACATTGAATGGCTAGAGAATAATGCTATAGGCTACACCTCTACCAGATTACAGGAGAGTAGGGCCAGATTGAGCAGATTTAAGACTGTATTCGAAGATCGCACCCGGACTTCCGCTCAGATCATTCAAAGCCAAACAGTCCAATCTAAAAATAAGCAAAAGATACAGAAGAAGCCGAAGGGAAACAAGAAGGGTGGAAAAAGGAGGAAGTAGAGTTCAGAAGAGTTTTCGGTATATAGGATTTGATTAATGTATGTATTATTACATTTCATCTTTAAAGTGTTTGTGAATTCTTGTTATGATTCGACATCTTTTTGATGTGATCCTCTTATTTATAATTATTTAAAATAGATATTAGTAGAACTTACCTCGCTAAATTCTAAATTGGTCCTATGTATATATACTCTCTCATTAATAAGGATTAAATCATGAAAGTAATGATGTTTATTTTGTTGTTAGCATTGACATTATAATTTTAAAACTGGTAATTTGAAAAAAAATGGATGTAATTTTGATATAAATTTGATCATTTGATAAAATTTGATGATTTAATTTTTTTAATTTATTATTATTATTATTATTATTAATTTATACAAAATACATTCAAAAAATTTAAAATTTAAAAACAATATCATGCTGTGTTTAATATAACATTAGTAAGAAATTTAAATGATATAAAAATATATGAAATTTAAAATAAAACATAATTAACAATTTTTTTTGTCAAATTTTAAGAAATAATGATTTTCAAAATACATATGAATCTTTCAAATTAACAACCATTCTAACAAAACCCTATTAATATATTGAAATCTTTAATACAATTAGATGCTTCCATTAACAATCTTATAAATGTAAAGATTTTCATAAATATCTATTCTGCAATTAATAACCAAGTTGTAATTGGCAGCAAAGAATGCAATAACAAGACAAAGGCAAACATGTTTTTATAGGGAAGAGATGAAAAATACACTTGTAGAGTTGAGAGCAAATAAATCAAAACTCAAAATGTATGATTTTTTGTTTTGTAACAGTTAGATGCATATGCTATGTGAAGCCAAGTCCATGGCAAGTACTTAGTTTTTTTGGAGTAGGGAATTCCAAGGGCAAGTAACTCATTGTTGCTCTTGAAGAGCTAGCTTGTCAACAATTGATTTATTAGTTTTGATTGTGAGAAGTTACTGAAAACTAGAAGGATGTTTCTAAATTAGTGTGTCAATAATAGATTTATTAGTCTTTGATTGTGAAAGGAAATGACCAAAAACTTAAAGCAAAAAGTATTAAAAATAAGAGAAAAATAGAATTGAAACACTACACAAAGGAAAGGAATATGTTTGGAGAAATTCCACAAGAAAAATCCTTTAGAAAATTGTGAATAAATACTCATTTATCACTCAAAATGGCTTACAAAATTTATTCACATCCTCTTGGGCCTTTTACAAGAGCTCCAACAAATTGAAAATATCCCAATTTAACTCAATTGAAAACATCCCAATTCAACTCATAGGCACCTTTGCTTTTAAAACAATCATGAAACATGATAAAAATACAAGATAAAATCTCACGATAACTCAAAATAATAGGTATTAAGACTTAAAAATATAAATTGCAAATGAGATAATTTACACAAGCCACATCCACATTTAGGGACTTGAAACATTAAATGCACTCAAAATTGGTGGTTGTGGAGTGAATTTGCCAAATTTGGTGGCATTGGAATAGGAAAACTGGATTGGGGAGGCGATGCTAGTGGAAGGGCAATGATGAGAGTTTACGACAAAGCTTGTCCAAGATAGAACATTTGGAAATTGAAGTACGCCCCAACTAAGGAGAATTGAATGCCACCTCTAGGGAGCCATATGGAGATAAGGGCTAGTTGGGCTGGAGGTAGATTGAGTTTATGAAAAAGAGATGGCTCTTTGATTGTTTCAAAGTTGAACAACTATATTAAGACATGAAACATCAAGAATGGAGTAGAGCCTCAACAATGGATATGTCGATAAAGCGTTGATGTTCCAAGAAGCAATTTGCTTTCTCTGGCTTTATCATGGATCAAAAACTCAAGAAAATTTGTTTGAATAAAGACATTGTGTTTGGAAGCGGTGAAGATGGTGATTAGGAAGAAGTTTTTCTTTTCCAACAATCAGACAAGAGAAAACACAGATATTGCCTCCTATTTTCTAGCGTTGCTGCTAGACCTAAATCTACTGAAGCTGAGGTGTTTGGTTCTACTTAGGATTGTTTTCAAATCAATGATTTTGGTTGATGACGTAGACATGGTGGCGGTGGCGTAGTTGGGAGTTGGAATTTTGTTGTCGGACTACATTGATAGGATGTTCTTGCAAGGAGCAGAGGTGGAGTGGCTTCCCTTCATCCTGGACGTGAAAGAAGAAAGCTTGGAGCACCATAGGAGATGGGCAACCATAGGCTACAACTTCCTGTGCAGACAGTTGAGCTTGAATGAGACAAAAGGCCTCGAGTGGTGCTGGGTATTTTCCAATCTGGTGGAAACCACCAAGTTCTATGATGAATAAGTTTGATGGGTAGCTACGGGTGGGTAACTGTGATGTAGTTTTTTGTTAATGTCTCTATCTAAGCCAGGTGATCATTGGTGAAATTATGGCTTGTTTTTTGTAATTTTGTAAAGATGGTTGAAGGCACTTGGTGTCATTCAAATCTACCCAGTTCCAAGATGGGCCAAAAACGAAGTAATTTTTTTGATATTAATATAAATCATGCAACTCTGTTGCATATTATGAATAAAAAAAAGACTTCAAAATATTAAATTTAACCTCTTAACACATTATCAATAGACTCCCTTGACATCCAAAAGTTGAAACGATCATCAAATAATAAACAATAATTTTTTTGACGTATAATAACTTGGTGCAAGGATGGTACATAATGAATTTGTTGATTTGCACAAAGAGATGATAACACATTAGTCATAACATTTGGGCTTACATTGATTGTAGAAATTGGGGATTTCACCAAAATAGGCAAAATGCTCTATTTTTTAAGATCTTCATGCAATTGAAGCCTACACATAGATGTCCCATGCACCGTACTAATTTTTTCTAGCATACATAAAGTTGTTGTCTAAACCAAAACATGCCAATGAGCACAAAGCCATACCATTTATTGATCGCACCTCTCCAATTAGGGAAGTTCTAGTTGCCAAAATCTTTGAGACCTATTAATGAGAGGGAAATAACCCTTAATTGATGACACATGTTTTTATCTCATTTAGCTCTAAATTACAAAAGAAATGAAAATTTAGTTACACTTTTATCTCAAAGAGCCCAAATGTTACAATGAAAATTTGGTTGAAAATCAAGTAATATTTAACATTAATTTTCTTCAAAGGAAAGATACAAGTATTTTCATTGACCTACCTATCAAGATTTTAAAACATCAAGAGATTCTCTCTTTCAATGAAAAACATACAACATGAAATATGTTTATCATTCTTGATGACATGACAATTTTTTCTTTATCTCTCATAGAATATTACCTTTTAGCCATACAAATAGGGACTTCCAAAGACAACTCCAAAAGTCTATAGGAGCAACATCTTTACTCTCTCATTAACAAATTTTACACAAAACCAAAAACAAAATTGAATTTACATTGATTGCCATTTAGCATTTGTGCATTTTTCTTAATCCAACTCAACCTACAAGGATTAGGATGTCAAAAAGTTTTCAAACAAAGTTTATCTACAAATTTGGTACAGTAAAGCTAGTTTTTCATGAATCAAAGTGTCAACTCTAACACCATTTATATCTAGATCTTAATGTTGAATAATGCTTCTTTAACTATCAAACAATTCTTTCTAGTAGTGAAAGAAAAACTATAATCCTCAAAATCATCATGAGCAACATCTACCACTCTTGACAAATTCTATATAGATCCAATAAAAAAATTTAATTTACATTGCTTATCAATTAACATTTATGTACTTTCTTTAGTCCAACCCAACCTACAAGGCTTAGGGTGTTAACTTTTTTTAGACCATGTTTATCTAAAAATCTTTTGAAATCAAGTTTGTTTATCATGAATAAAAGTATCAACACCATTTATGTACATATTCATGCCAAATAATGATTCTTTAGCCATCAAACCAACCTTTCTAGTAGTGAAAGAAAACATAAAGTCCTAAAATTCATCATTAATAGTCTTTCTCTTTCTAATGAATACATTATTTTCATTTGTTGAGGTCATATAGTTTTTCTTACCCTTATTACTTCGTTTGTAGGGTTATTTTGTTGGAAATATGTGCCTCAAACTATACAGGCTGAAACCTCCATTAGAGACAAGTCGGTGTGACATCTTCATTGTCTGGCCGACTAGTAGCTTGATTCATTCTAGTTTGTACAGGTCGCTGTGACCTTGCAAAGGTCTTGCCAAAAGGTTGCATTGTGGAGTTTATCGCTGTGACATAGTGTATTCGTTATGACCTCATAGCGCTCGGGAGACCTCTGGCCGAAAAGCCATTCAATCGTATTTCGGGGAGAGTCTTGGCGACCATGGGCTTCAGGATAGCTAAGGGTTCTCGCTAAGAAGTACCAGCGAACGTTGAAGGTCTCACCGATAGGAACATCTTTTGAAGTCTTTGGTGTAGCTCTTGGCAAATGTTTGTCATCGGTGGAACACGAAGGTCTCGGTAAGAAGTCCCAACGACTTTGATGAGTCTTGCTCTTCGGGGTATCATATGGAGATCAATATGTTCTCTCAGTGAAGGGAAATGTCTTGGCAACGTGTGAACACTTCCGGGTAACCTTTATGTCTCGGAGAAACCTCTTGGCGATATCGGTATGTCTTGTCAACTATCCTTTGGAGCTCGATATGACTTGTGTCTTCGGTATACCTTTTGGTGACTCGCTATGGTCTCCTAGTGAATGCGATAGGTCTGGGCGACTGCTTGGTGACTCCGTGTAACCATGGAGCTCGATAGAACATCTTAGCGATAACAGAGTCTCTTGGCGACATTGATATGAAGTCTATGTGGCATCGATGAGACACTGTTAGTGTCTCACCGAGATGCCAGTACATATCGAATTTTGTTGACCGAGTAAGACCGTCCTATGTGGAGTCTCGTGGACAAATAGGAGTCAAATGGGAATAGTTGGAAGATAATCAGTTGTGACGGTTCTGTGAGGAAGTTCTACAGACAAATTTTGACATGGATATACTCTGTGATTACAGTTTGTAATCGGTTGGTTGAATCGACAGGTTGTTGAGTGATTATATCAGTGGATAAATTATGTGGACTGTAATGTGAAGAATCCTGTACAAGAATGTTAATGGTGAATGCTGCTATATAATGACCCCAGAAAGACAAGTCTGGAATTTGTATGTAATTTCATTACTGTAATACAAAGTGATTTCTCTTAGTGTGGTGGGTTTTTCTCCCGTAAGGGTTTTCCCACGTATATCTGGTGTTCATGTGTGATTGTCAAATACTCTATTTTTGTTGTATGTTTCTTAGTGCATCTTAATTGGACTGTAATTGTAAAATTTAAGGTGTATCTACATTCTTTCCTGAGGTATTGACGTTAGGAGAATTGTTTTTCGCATCTTATTTTCGTTACAATTTTTATGATATAATTTCCAATGAGGGATTTACATGAACATAATTACCACAACATGCAAATTCTTCTTAATGCCAGGGAAATTAACATTTTTGTCCACTCTGCAATTTCAAATTCTTTGTGCACATGGTGGTTGGTTCTCTTGGGGAATCTCATGGTTCCCCTTGTCCCCATTGGGAACATGCATACATCTAACACATATTGGCCCCCCATATTTGGGGGACCCTCCTTCCACTAACTCTCTGATGAATGGTGTGGTGCTCGTGAAGCCTGTCATCCTGGACCCCAAGGTTTGGAAAAACGTTCTCATTAGTGCAAACCAAGATCCCTTTTTGGGGGGGGATGCTTTGCCTATTTTTTTGAGATTGATCTCAACAAAATTTCTCCTGTTTGGATTAAATTGCCTGGGTTACCACTCGAGCTTTGAGATGAAATGGTATTCCAATGGATCAGGAACTCCCTCAAACACTTCATAACTACCAACATCATGACAAAGATGAAATCCAGGTTATTTTTCACTTGCTTTTGTGGTAATATTGATATCAATAAGACCCTGTTAAATTTTATTACTCTGAACTCTAAATATGGGAAATGGTCCCAACCAATCTAATATGAGAATTCTACTGTATTTTGTCAAAAATGCTCCAAATATGATCACTTAATATTTGAGTGCAAAGCCTTAGCTAGAAACACAAAGGACCTCTGTTGCCTCTAGGTGACTCCTTGGGGGGCTATCCCTTCAAAGAGGATGTTCTTAACATTCTTACAACTCCAACTAAATCTAGGATTAAGGAAACAAATCTTGTTATCTTCCAACACATTTTGTATCTCTTGAGAACATGACAATGTTAGATGTTTCCCTACAAGAGTGTGTTGTCAATGAATGAATCAAAAGAAAAGTTACCACTTGAATTGAAAGATAAGGAAAAGAGAGAAAAACCATGTGACAATAGGAATGTAAAGCTTAATGTATACACCTAAAATCAGTCAGGATAATTAATTATATACAAGTTATTTAATTAATGAACCTCTTATTTTGTCTACTTGTAAATAAATTCTAAATTTATTTATATAGTTCACACTTTCTAATTCTTCCATTTTAAATCACATTCTTAAAATTTTAATTAAATAAACAAATTCCAATAATTTGTTTTATTTAATTAATATCTTCTCACTAAATTTGAATAATTCCTAATTTGAATTTAGTCACATGTCTCCAAATTTTCCTTTTGCCACCTCATCAAGTGTCTCATGAATTTAAACATCCTTAATATTTAAATTGGAATTATCCTCAACAAATTTTGAAACAAGCTGGAGACTCTTGGCTCTCTCCATCATTTCATTCTCTCTCACTTGGCATGGTGTTCTTTTAAAGGGAACCATCTCCATGATTCCCTCTAACTTCTTTATTCTCCACCGTTCATCTCTTCAGCTAAAATCTTGACCGTTGGTTGCTGCCACATCACAATATGTCTTGGAAATCCTATAAATATAACATCATTCTACAACATTTCATATCCCATCTTTGAGAAATCTTACTTTGCATAAATTATCTTAGAACACTTTGAGCATTGAGAGCATTTGAGCATTTAGTAATTAGCATTTTAGAAGCATTTAGTTTAGCACAACCATGACTTAGTTATTAGCTGTATTTCCATTATTATAGCAGTTTTTATGCTCCTTTTGTATCATAGTCTTTAGCATCATATCCATTATCATATCACCATTATCATTTACAACATATCATATAATTCAATCATCATGTAGGAATAGATTTACTGCATTTCCAACATTTCATTCTTTAGGTTGTCATTCTAACAGTCATAGTGCATACACAAATCTAAGAGCCATTATGATTTAATGAATCCCTGAAGATAGGAAACAATAGAACAATTTTAGGGAATTCACTATGTTTCAATTTGATTAGTTTTGTGATTCAATTCTCTAATATAATACGTTTCATTGATTGTGTGGTTTTATTTCTCATTTACTCACATTTCACAATTCACACAATACATTTTGGAACCCACCGTGGGGCCTAGCCTCGTTTTTATTAACGTTTTCTAGAAAGTTGTTTTACAGATCTGGACGTGAACTCTTATGTAGCCCATCCGTGATTTCTTGTAGCGCATACAAAACATCTTTTAGTGCATCCAGTTTATGTTACGACACATCCGAAGCATCTTTCAACCCATCCAACTCATATTTTAGTGCATCCATGAGGTCTTTTAGTGCATTCAGTTCATATTTTAGTGCATTCAGTAGTTTCTCTAGTGCATAGAGTAGTTTTTCTAGCGCATCTGTGTGATCTTTTAGCACATATGGCTTTTGTTTTAGCACATCTGGTTTATTTTGTAGAAATTCTAAATTATGAGAACTGATCAATAATTTCTATTTTGTAGATACTTTTAAACACTGTCAAAGACAATTATATCAAACTATTCATGATGTTTGCAGGGGTTGGAGTTGTTTTATCACTTGCTTTTGATTAAATTAGGAACCTAGTTTAATTAGAAGGTTAATGAACCCCTTGTCTATTGTGCTTGTAAAGTGATAGGCCTATACTCTCCCCTTAACTGGGTGACTAGAATACTAGACTCACTATTTCTTTTTTTGATAGCAACTTTAGAAGGCCTGCTATGGTGGGAAAAGTACTCACCCTACGGGCATGACCTAAGTGGGAACAACTAAAACCAAGTTTTTTGACCCATTATAATCAAAAGTGAATTCGGGGAAACCTGCTAATTCAATAATAGTGTGCATTGATAATCATCCCCAAAGCCTTTGTTCTAAAGGTTGAGAGGTCTCTTGAGGGATTTTATCAATTGCTACACCGAATGAAAACCCTTACTAAGAACCTTAAGTTTAGAAGCCAATCGAGTTAGTCTCCAAACACTTTTAATATCATGGTGCAAGGAGAGGGAAAAATCTACCCCCAAGATACTCACCATGTAGCTATCAGGGATTACTGGCCAAAAGTGGAGGATTCGACTTTGGTTAAGACTTGGAAAAGTCAAAAACACGGGCACCCTCTAGGGGGTGACATGGCTGTGTAAGTTGACATAGTTCTAAGATGTGGGTTGTGATATTATAAGTGACCCTTGACATTAGAAAAGTGTTTGATATGTTTTCTTCTGTTTAATACCTATGGAAATCAAGGGAATCAAACTAGATTCTTGAATACACACTCAATTTTTAGTTCCTAGGCTGGAAACAGCTGTTTTACAACTTGCTATTGTGTTTGAAGTCATTATTCAAAAAATCATCCATTTAAAACTATAGACATGTGAAATTAGCATTATGCACTTAGTTCATATTCATCCGCTCATTAAATTAATCAAGCTCATCAAATTCATTCACCAAGTAAATCAGGTCTATTTAATTCATTTCTAAGGTTATTCATTTAAATAAAATAAATCAACCTTGTTTAATTTAAGTCTCACATCAACCTTTTAATTAAATAAACCAAACTTTATTTAATTGAAATCCAAATGCATATTTCATCTCTTTTTTGATTTAAAAAAATCAAAATAATTAAGTCAAATGGGTCAAAACCCTTAAACATCATCTAAGTTAATCTAATCTTGATTAATCTAATCTAACCACCCATCACATCCTCTAGCTTTTCCCACTTGCACCAATAAAACATTTTACCAATAAAACATTTTAATTCATTTATAAATTCATCATTTTCCATCAACATGGCATCTTTGCGGAATATTCCCTCAAATTTGAATTCAAAAACAAGTTGACATGTACATCCAACAAAGCATTTATGAGCTCTTACATGTCTCTTGCAAAGGTCAAACTCAACATTTAACTCTTAATTTCAAATTTGAATCTCCCCCTCTTTGGCACATTGGCCAAAACTTGCACATTCCTCAACCTATCATAATGTGACAAGTGGCTACATCTCATTGGTCAAATCTTTATCCCACATTGCTCTATTTTGAACACTCTTAGCATTTGAAATTTTATAAATAAAGGGCTTATTCTTCATCAAATCATCCACAACCCTCATGCAAAGTTACTCTCTTCAATGGAGAGCTAATTTTGTCCACTCCACAATTCATCATCTTGATCATCAACATATCATCAACATATCATAGAGCTTAGCAAAGGATTGGGAAATGGCTTTTTTCCATAAAAGCACCAATCCACTATGAGAAAGTTTTGATTATGTTTTTATATGCTTACAATTTAGTGGTCTTTGTTCTATTTAGTTTGCATTTTAGCATAGTCAAGTATTTCATAGGAATCTTAGTTTGGATTATTTTGAATGGACTAACAACTAACTGTGGTCATTGTTTGAAGTGAGGTTGATTTAAGGTTCACAAAAACACTTAATTCACAAAATTCAGAAACATAGAAGTCCAAGAAAAATTCATTGTTCAGAAAAGCATACCCTGGAAACATTCAGATTCACAGATTCAAAGCAAAATAACTAGACAGACTTGGAAAAAAATTGAACATTTCTAGTTTAGCGCGTGCATTCCTTATTCTGGCGCATACACTACTTTTTCTGGCGCATCTGAGTCATTGCACAACTCATTCAATCTATCTTCTAGCGCATCTAGGGCATTTTCTAGCGCATCTTGGGTACAGTCTAGCGCATCTGAGTCATTTAACAACGCATTTAGTTTGTCTTGTAGCGCATCACTGGCTTTTACTGGTGCATTTGTTCCATCTTCTTGTGCATTTGCAAACCCCTTTAGTTCATTCACCTATAAAATACCAAGTTGAATCACATCTTAGGGGGCAGTCTAGTGCATCACTGGCTTTTTTTGGCGCATTGAGTCCATTTTTTGGCGCATCTGAGTCATTTTCCAGCAGTTGATTCCATCTTTTAGCACATTCTCCAATGCATGAAGTCCATCTTTTAGCGCATTGAGTCCATTTACTGGCACGTCTAGGGTATAGTCTAGTGCATCTAGTCTTTAGTCTAGTGCATTTGTGCCATCTTTTAGCGCATCCAGTAAATTCAAAACCAGAGAGTTAAATTCACCATCTATTCATCAATTTGAACCAGAATTAAGGACCTTTTCCAAAACAAAATCATTCCTCAATCACACTATTGCCTTAAACTTTTTGAAACTGGTCTTTGCAAGTGAAATTCTTCAAACTAAACCAAGATCTCACACCTTAAAGTGCCTAAACATACATCATACCCTTGATTATTAAGTTGAGTTTCATCATCAGGATTTGTCATCCTTCATCACGAAACAATGTTGTATAATTAGATTTAACTTAGTCTTATCAATAGAATTCATCATTCTATTTGACTTTGTTATTATCCTCAGCATCCCTCAAACAAAGATCAAAGTTTAGTCAAATTATAACACTTGTATGCCCGTTCAAACAAGATCACAAAGCAGAAACTCAAAGAAAAAGACCTTGAAACTAAGAACACCATGGTTGAAGCTGAAGAAAATCCTTTCCACAAACTCCACCAATCTGAAGGTGATGAAATAACTGAGGAAGACATCCAACATGCTCAACAAGATCCTAATTTCCACAAATTTATGGAGAAAGTTCTGGAAAGAGATGGAGAAAAATACTTCTTAATGCTAGCTAATCAAGGTATCAAACTTCCACATGACTTTGATGTTAATCAATTGAAAGCACCTCCTAAAAGAACAAAAATTGATCCACCAAACACAGATCTAGTGGTTGCTTTAACAAATCAAATGAAAAATCTCCAATAGCAGATTCAAGACATGGAAAGAGGAACCACAAAAAGATACTTGATACAAGACATCTGCCCATATCCTTTTGATCAAACTATCAACATGATTCCTTTTCCCAAACATTGTGAATTTCCAAAGTATGATAAATACAATGGTAAAACAAATTCTATAGATCATGTAAGGAAATTTTGAACCATGAGCCTTGAATTTGCACATGAAGAGACTTATTATGAGATTGTTCCCATGAAGCTTACATGGCCAATGCATCGAATGGTTCTCCAAACTTGCACTGGGTATTAAGACCTTTGAAGAGCTGGTCAATAAATTCATCACCCAATACTCCTACAACACCCAACATGAGATAACCATAAAAGACCTTTGCAACCAAAAACAAAAAAAGGGTGAATCATTCCTTATATTTTTACAAAGTTGGAGAATATTTTTTTGCAAGATATGCTCGTCCCATACCTGAAAAGGAAAAGATGGAAATCTTTATTGACAATTTAAATGATGAGATGAGCTATAGTCTTGAATTGCAATGTCCACCTACCTTTGAGAAAATGATTGAAAATAGACTCAAAATTGAAGAAGCCTTGGTCAAGAGAGGAGTCTTGAAAATCTACAATGAAGGAAACTGTTACCTATTTTTCACTACCAGCTCAAAACAGGTAGAGCTGAATTGCATCCATCAAAGAAGGTACAATAATATTTTGCTTAAGTATTCATTATGTTCCAAAACTTTGCTTACTTATAATTTCAAGTGTTATTATGCAAATCTCAGACAAAGGAACTCATAAATTTTCATAAAAGAATTTTTCTTTATTCATATTGGAAAGGCTGAAGTCCCGCACAAGCCGTAGGAGTAACTAAATTTGATTTACACAATC
The DNA here is from genome assembly GCA_007258455.2 of Sequoia sempervirens. Taxonomy (NCBI): domain Eukaryota; kingdom Viridiplantae; phylum Streptophyta; class Pinopsida; order Cupressales; family Cupressaceae; genus Sequoia; species Sequoia sempervirens. The sequence goes on from VDFB02039499.1 coordinate 68,827, forward strand.
AAATGATAAATACAGAAACGAAGTATATATCATACAACTAAAAATAATGTAAACATAAGATAGAAGGTGATCTGTCATTGCCTGGAATGACGAATCATCATTACACTTGAGGTCTTCAGTTGTCGTGCTTTCGAATTGATCCAGCTCCAAGCTCCAAAAGCATTTGCAAGAAATATAAAGAATGGCATTAGAGATGGTCTCTAAGCAATGACAAATCATATCCTGTCATATGCCTACACTACCAATAGAAATATAATGTACATTCGATCAGGCATCCATCAGATGGTTTCACTATTCAAAAGAAAATAGAATTTAATGGAAGCTTTCAACTTCTTTTATTTTGCTGACATGTTTGTTTCAATGTGCAGGAACAGGTTCATCATATTCGTGATCATCTCATCAGATATGTGGGGCAAAACGGGCTCCCACAAGGGTAGAGCCTGACATATTAGATGGATACCTCTCATTTATTCATACACAAGGGTTATTGATATAAATTACAGTCATGAAATAAGACTGCTATCATGAAAGAAATTTAAAGAAAACTTAAGGTAGCAGCTTTTAAGCCATATCATGGCAGAAATTCAATAGAGTAGATCTACATTCTTCCTTTGCTCAATAACGTTGAATGCAACTGATAAAAATGAAATCTCAAATCATTCTTGAGTTCTCCTACAATTTTTTTGTTATAGGAGTGTCTTTCACAACAAATAGCCCTATGTATTACATGGTACAAGAGGCATGATTATAAGTTACAAACTGAATACAACTTTTAGCTTTCAGATCATAAAAGTTATAGTCCATAGAAGACCGAAATGGAGCCTTATCATTAAGTGAAATGTCTACATAGTTACCAGAAGGGCAGTTTATATGACTGTATGAGAGAACTTACCATGCATTGTTTCAAGAGACGTCATAAAAAGAATGCACACCAATAATTCCTTGACCTTTTCAAGCATATGCAAGAATATAAAAGACAACCATTGTTCAAAATAAAAGAAATTTAATATAATGTAAATTTGCATAAGCAATGCTAAGGAGAGGTTGCTATCTACAGAGCATTATGTATGCAGCTCAAAGTACTTATTGGATAGTAACAAATACAGTGAAAGGCAATTTTCAGCATGCAAAGGCATGAGATACAAGGTGAGTGCATCATGAAGGGTAGTAGATCAGCAAGAGTTGATAACATAGAAAGTTACAAGTCTACAAGACTATAATGAGAGCATTGATATATGAAAGAATCAAGACAAAACATCATCCAGAGTTCAGAGCTTCACCTTGCATTCAAAATTACATCTTAATGAGAGATTTTAGATCTTTTGAGTTCATTGTTAAAGGTAAGATGCAGCAGATTTTAGAATCTTACATGGAGATCCAATTCAAGCCTCATTAATGAGCAGCAACTATCATAAAATGAACAACTACAGTAATGAAAAATGAAGGAGAGCAATCAATGCATCATGTTTTCAGTGTTAGTTAATGAATTCGATGAAGTTTCTCAAAGTAACAAAACCATTTTTTCACCTTTCATGAAATGATATTCATATTATGATCTGGAACGATCTTATCACAGTGAAGGTGATTGTAATACTGCTGGCAATTATTACATAAGCATAAACAGAGTATTTTTTTAAGCACTTTTATACAAGGAATGAAGCAGTCAAGCACATAAGGCTCAAGCTTGTTGCAAGTTTAAACAGGGTACATCAATGTTACATGCTGAACCATATATCATACACTCACAATAGAAGAATATCTAGTTAGAGGAATACAGTCATGGCTGTAAGATCAAACTTGAGCCATCATAATCATGTTGACTTTCAGATGAAAGAGTATACATAAAGTAAAACAATTAATCTTCAATTCTTTGCAGGAAAAGGAAAAATATACTCTTTTATTTTATAACTTCCTTGAGTTTGAAGCAAGCTCCTAGTTACAAAACTCTGAGTATGGAAATATAATCAAGAGCAGCTTGTAGAGTCTAAACGTAGTGAGAAAAGTAAACACCCAGTAGAATCTTCATGGCAGGCTCCACAAAAAAGGGAGTATCTTCATTCTTTTTGTCACGAACTGCAATATGCAGTCACTTCTTTTACAAAACTGAGTATTTGAAATCTCCACAAACTTTTATAAAGGGGTGAATATCAGAGGTTTCTCATGGTGACCTGTAAATGGAAAGGGATCTTCAAGCCTAAATAAAAGCTCACATTCAGAACAAAAATCTCAAATATCTATGAGATTACAAATACCCAGATGAAGGAAGAAAATTGTGGCTATATATTCATTAAGAGCACATGAAATCGAAGGATTTCACTTGTTGTGAGTTCAGAACAAACCGTCTTTTACAGAGATAAAAGAAAATCAAGCTAGAAGAGGCGAAGTGAAGAAATATATAGAGGTAAAAGTATATAACCTCTAGAAAAAGCCCCAAAATTCTCTCAAATGGCAAACTCAAAGAGAAAAGATATATCAACACAGAGATTATAAAGAAAATAAGTCAGAATGCAATGAGAAGCTACGGTTGTAGAAGCCTATATAAAACTCGCACCATAGAAAAAATGCCCAAAAATGACTTACCACACATTTCTCTGTAGTTTCCTTTAGGAAAATCACCAAAAGACAACAAAACGATGGTGCAGTTTGAGCCAAGTGTTCCATAATGGCAGCTAGACACAAAGAGCTTCCAAAAGAGTTAGTGAAGAAAATGGAAAAATTATTAGGGTTCACTATTCTTTACTCGCCCTAATTCGACAATTGATGAATTTTACTTATGTTTTTTAAGTAAATCATTATGACTTATTATTATCTATGGTCTATGATTTTTAAAATTCAAGAGACATAATGGTCACAAGAGCCCATGATTTGCATGGTCAAGCTTCAATTATTGAAGTTTTGATGATTGAAAAAACTTTATTTTTACTTTTGCATGTAATCAAAGATTAAGGTAAATATCCTTTACATTAGTCCATAAAATCATGCAAAAATAAGGGAGATATAATCCATACTTTAAGGAATGTTTCACTTTCAATCAAATATATATGCAAATAAAAATGAAGAGATAACTTAAGTGCTTGCAATATCCTTAAGAAAATCATGCAAGGATGCAGATGTAACTGGAGGAAATAAGATCATCGACTGAAGATTAATCATGCACAATCAGAAATGGAATTTTAGTTGTCATGGGCGAATTCATTAAAGCAAGGAGGATTTTTGCATGTTTTGGTTCCTTTTCAAAGATTTCTAGTTCAGTTTAAGTTGCAGATCAGTTACATGCTTTATGACTACAGATTCAAGACTGAGTTCACTCATTTTTGCATGAGTTTGAACCATATTTTTAGGGATTTTTGCTTCTGCTTGGATTTCACCTTGGAGTTATCACTTTTTCACTAAAATTAACTTTCAGTTGCTTGTTCATGCACTTTTGAAGTGCATTCATATTATATATATTGAAAAAGTCTATCTTTTTCAATCCTAGTTCTTGTTATTCAGCCTTTGCATTCTGCAAAGTGAATTATTTTGTAACTCAGCATTATTTTTAGATTAATACAGCAGCAGGTTTATAGGTCAATTAGTGTGTTTTTGTAGAAAGACTCCTTTCATTACCATCTTTTTTAGAATTCGCCTTCAAGTTTTCAAGCATCATTGTCATGTAAGATTGATCGAAGTGATTATTGTGTTTGCAGTTTATGAAACCTTTAAATATTTTTGTCTCCTTAATGAATTTTTGTATGCATTCAAGTTTAAATCCACTAGTTAAACATTGTGCTAATCAATAATCAAACAGTCTAGTTGTGAGAATCATATTTTCCTTCTATGATTGTTTCTTTAAAAGCCTCTATTTAAAACATTCAAGTGTTTAAGCTTTTAGATCTAGTTGTGAGAATGAAAATAGCGAGTAATCATTCTGTGAGTTAAGTCTGCATATTGAATCCTTCGGTGCATCACCATAGTTAAGTTTCATAGTTCAGAATTTAGATTTAGTCTTTCTCCCTTTTCCAGCTAATCACTCAGTATTAACCAGAAAATTAAATAGGAACCAACCTAGAATTTGGAGGTCTAATTCCTTATAGGATACCCACAACCTGGAATTAGTTCCAATGTTTCAACAGATTGCTGAATTTCAATATTTGAGCATTCGGGTGCAATCTGATTGACAACAAAAACAACTCAGCCAATTCCTCCAATCATTATAACAACAATGATAAACTAAAATGTTGGCAAAGAAACAAGAATGCTAGTAACAATGATGGTGTAGTTGAAACACAAAATAGAAAACCAGTCTTTAACTTGATAGCTTCTACCTCCAAGACCAATCGAAACACTGACCAAACACCAATAAGAATACCAATCAAAACAACAATCAAAGCAATGCTGAAACTAAACCACCACCATATCGAACATCATCAAATCGAAGAAGATTTCCACCTTTGGGATAGTCATTGGAATCAACATTGAAGGAACTTCTTGCAGCGAAGGTTATAAAGGTGGTGACCAACAGATGACACACCAGTAACCCCTAGTATTTATAGGGTTGTCCCATCCTAATAGGAAATGGCGATTTCCCTCTCAACCCAATCGTGCAAGATTTTTTCAGAATTCCAATCCTGCTACTCACTTGAGACTCGGCTCTCTACGTTATTCATTCTGCTATCAGCTACCGCGAGCCTCCATCTCCGATCTACTAGGCTTACACCTGCACTGCTATTCATACGAGAAGGAAATGCATGGAAGTGCCTAAGTTGGATGATATGGGTAGGCGCCCACCAAGTATTGCTAATGGCATAAAAACAAGCATTGCCCCTCTCCTAACCCTCTAGGGATGGAGCTAGGCTGGGTGAACGGAACATCAGTATCTAGAAACCAGTAGTTCAGTATTCATCCTGACTTCTCGAATCAACTACCAAAGGCATGAGATTGGGAACCAAGAGTTAAACCCTCTTGGTGGAATGATGCCCACTACTGTGATTTTCACTACAACAAGGGACATAAAACAAATGACTGCATGCAACTGAAACATTTGATACAAGATTTGATTGATAGAAAATAAATATCAATAGAAGGACCCCAAATAAATGTTGATCATGGAGCATTCAAGAATCCTTTACCAAACTATAAAAAAGGGGAATCCTCTTCATCAAACACCAAAGGGAAAAATATGAACTATGTTTATGATTCTACCATTCTTCATATTGAGGTAGTTGATGATCAAACCCATGACAACCAAGACTTTATTACAGTTGATAATCCAATTAATGACATCACAATTGAGTATGAACAAGCCATTGTTGCAGCTAAAAATCAAAACAAAGACATTATCACAGCTGAAAATCAACTCAATGACATCAACACCAAATCAAATCCAATCAATGACATCGTACCAATAAATCTGTTAGTAAACATGGATGCAAATGATAATCAAATTAATGTCATTAAAATCAGAGATAAACAAGACAACATGCGAGTCAACGCAACCACAAGAGCTCAGTCAAAGTATGTCTTGAAGGGAAGTACTTCTAAAACATTTGTTGTCCCATCAAATCAATACAACATTGTTGATCAATTATAGAAAATATCGGCTCAAATATCCATATTGGAACTAGTCAAAATTTCACTAGCTCACAAAGAAATCCTAGAACAAGCTCTAGTAGCCACCATAGTACCAAAGAATCTGGAAGTTTGTCAATTCCAACCTATGATGGGACACTTGACCGCACCTCATTGCTTATCATTTTCAGAACATGATGATGTATCACTTACACATCCAAACAATGTTGCCCTTCATATTGAGGTTTTAATTCACAAACGCTGGGTCAAACGTATTCTAATAGATGGTGGAGCTAGCCTAAATATCTATACTTTAAAACTTATTCATGCACTTGGATATTCAGAAAATCCAATTGATGCCAGAAGAAAAATCACTATCAAAGCCTATGATAATGAAGAGAGAGCTGCCCAAGGACTAATTGTGTTACCAATTCAAGTAGGACTAGTTGTAAAAGATATAATTTACCAAGTGTTGGACAAAGAGTTGACATACAATATACTCTTGGGACATCCTTGGATACATGAGATGCAGGCGGTACCATCCATGTATCACCAATGTTTGAAATTTCCTTTCAATAGACAAAAAATGACCATTTCAGCTGATTCCAACAATCCTCAATATTGCAACACACTCAAATCAGTCCAAGACACCTTTGTACCACACAATAGGGAAGCTATCACTCCTAGTTCCTCAAACAAGGAAGGTCAAATCAATTCTTTGTCAAATCAGCCTAAGAAAAAGGTTCAGTCAAAGGATAAAGGTATTGGTGATTCCACGCCCTCAAACAATAAAAGTCAAATAAATTCCTTATCAAAATAGTTTGAAAAGATCCAATTGAAAGAAAAAGGCATGGGGGAATATTCTATTGAGAAATCACTATGTCTTTCACAGCTGTCGCCTTCTCCTAAATCCTATGAACAACCATCCACATCAAAACAACAATCTTCATAGCCTACCACACTTTTTAGGGTAAATTTGTCAAAGAAGGCACTTTAGTGGAGGAATCTGAAGACAAGGATGTTTTAAGTTGGTTATGCAAAGATGAATAAACATCACAAGCATCAACTTCCAATGTACAAACAAAACAATATGGTAAAGGGAAAACAATCCTAGAAAAGATGGAATACAAAGGAAACGGTCTTGTTGGAAAAAGAAAAGAGGGTATCATAGAACTAATACAGCCTATCATAACCAATCCAAAAGATAAGACATGGCTAGGATACAAAGAAGAGACCAAAGAAGAAACCAAGCAGCAAATTGTTGAGTGAATCCTTCAATTGCGAGATAGTTCTGAAACGGATTCCAATGAGTATGAATGGGATTCCCTCTCTGAAGAATCTTGTCATGACAAAGAAATTGATGTGATACAAAGGTATGCACCAACACGATGAAGGGATAGAGCTCAGGGTCTAGACCACTTGAATTTGGATCACAACATATCGATGACTTTAGTGAAGACAATCAGACTTCAAGCGAGATAGATCCTTCGGAAGAGAGTAACATCATAGACCTCGATATTGCTATTGAACACTTTGATGATGTTACCATCAAGACACTTACCCCTTTTGACCTTAACCAATCTGACGATTCCTTGCTATTGGTACACCCTGAACTAATTGACTGGACCAAATTGAACTGCTTGACATACCTATCTTTCCAAATGATGATGCCATTGTAAACTTCCTTTGCTCTGATGATCCTGAAACCTGTTCCACCACCGAATCTCATAACGAAGCTTTAGACAAGGGGAGTGTCAAATCTCTCAACTAAAAAATAATGAATATCAAAAGTGGATCTAATGGTGAAACCATTTAATGGGAGTATTAGATGAAGAAAAAGGTAAAATAAAGAGTGCATCTAATAGTGAAAACCTCTACGAGGTGCCAAAAGATGGGAGATTTGAAACTCTTCCCAAGCACTATCATGAGAGATCTTTAGTATTGATTGAGCCCACACAGTCCATCAACATTGGTACAGCTGAAACAGTCAAGACTCTACATCTAGCAACATCCATGACAGAGGAAGAAAAACCAAGCTTCACTAAATTCTTTGAAGAGAGACAAATCAACTTTGCTTGGTCATATGCTGATATGTTGGGGATAGATCTAGAACTTATAATGCATCATTTATCATTGCCACCTGGAGTGAAACTAGTGAAACAAAAATTTAGAAAAATGCATCCCCATATCGCCCTACTGGTGAAAGTTGAATTGAAGAAACTATTGGATGCATGATTTATTCGACCTATTAATTATGTTGAATGGATCTCAAATATTGTACTAATTTCAAAACCAGATAACAACATCAAGATATGTACGAAATTTAGAGACCTTAATAGGGCTTGTCTGAATGATGATTTTCCTTTGCCTAATAATGGCATCATCGTAGATTTGACAGCTAGACATGAAATGTTATCACTCATGGATGTATTTTTGGGTTACAATTGGATAAAAATTGCACCAATGGACCAAGAGAAAACTACTTTTGCATGCCCATGGGGTACTTTCTATTGGAACTCCATGCCTTTTGGGTTGAAGAATGTTGGGGCTACATATCAACAAGCGATGACAACTATCTTCCATGACATGATGCATACTTTTATGGAGGATTATGTAGATGACTTTCTAGCCAAATCTTACACTAGGGAGGGACATCTAGAAATTCTAGATAAAATCTTTACCAGGTTGTAGAAATTCAATGTGTGGTTAAATCCCAAGAAATGTGTATTTGGTGTGACATCAGCTAAAATTTTAGGATATATAGTATCAGCTAAAGGCATTGAGGTGGATCCTACGAAATTCAAAGCCATCATGGAGATGCCTCCTAAAAACATCGACCAACTTAGATCTTTATAGGGATGATTCCAATCTATCATAAGGTTCATCGCACAACTGGTAGATAAAACTCATCCTTTCAATCACTTACTACACAAGAATGTTTCTTTCAAATGGGATGAAAATTTTGAAGCAACTTTTAATCAACTGAAACAGTATCTGATGTCACCACCCATACTAGTACTTCCAATTGAGGGAAAACCATTATTACTTACATAGCAACAACATAGGTATCTTTGGGCTCTCTATTGGCACATGAAGATTATGTGGGAAAAGAAAGGGTTATTTATTACACCAGTAGAGCCTTGAATGGCTATGAGATCAGCTACACATTTATTGAAAAATATTTTCTGGTGGTAGTATTTGCTACTCAACAACTAAGACACTACATGTTAACCCATACCATCAAAATCATAGCAAAAATTGATCCATTGAAGTATCTACTTAGCAAAATTTCCCTAACAAGAAGACTAGCCAAGTGGGTAATGATATTGAGCAAGTTTGACATCCAGTATGTGGACAGGAAAGCAATCAAGGGCCAAGCAATAGCCAATTAGCTAGCTAGAGCACAATTACAAGATGATCATCCCATGAACACTGAATTTCTAGATATAGATGTCCTTACAGTGTCAACACAATAGTGGATGTTATATTTTGATGGATCTTACATGCAACATGGGTCAAGTGCCAGAATTGTATTTGTCATGCCTCAAGGAAACACCATTCCAAAGTCCTACAGGTTAATGTTTCCCTGTACTAACAACACAACTGAGTATGAAGCATTGATCGTTGGTATCAAGGTAGTTGTAGAGTGGAAAATCATAGAGTTGCAAGTCTATAGAGATTCCCAATTGGTCATAAGTCAAGTGAATGGAAATTATTAGACAAAAGATGACAACTTGATGCCATATAAAAGAATGGTCGATGACTTCAAGAAGTATTTTGTGGAGATCAAATTTGAGTAGATTCCAAGAGGGTACACCAAACCTGCTGATGCTATGGTGACCATTGCTTCTCTCCTACAAATACTTGAGAAACGAAGCCATTATGAGTTCATGGTGGAACAACTGTTTAACCCTTCCTATGATAACCCCGAATCCCAAGTCATATACCATCTAGTTGAGGTTGAAGCTTCTACCTATGGGAAGATCTACACCTATCTAAAAGACAATATTCCCTACCACCAGATCTAACCTAAAACTGGAAACGTAACTTCATTCAACAAGTAGCTTGACATACCCTAATAGTCGATGTACTTTATTGACAAGGTCTTGATGGCACTCTCCTCCGTTGTCTTGAACGTAACAAAGCTAAAACCACTTTACGCGGGGTTCATGAAGGTATCTGTGGAACTCATTCAAGTGGACTAAGTCTCGCTAAGAAACTCTGTTTGTGGTATTACTAGCTGAATATGGAGGAGTCTTTTCAATTTGTCAAGAAATGCCAGAAATGTCAAATTCATGGCAACCTCATACACACACTAGCACAAGAACTACAACCGTTTGCATCAACATGGCCTTTCTGTCAGTGGGGACTGGACCTTGTAGGTAAGATTCACCTGCCATCTTCCAATGGACACAATTTCATCATCACAACCATATAATATTTTAAAAAATGGATTGGAGCTATTCCTTTGACCACAATCACCGGAAAACAAATTGCCTCTTTTATCCTAAATTACATTATTTGTCGATACAACAATTCCTCAGTCCATTTTCATTGATAATGGCAGACCTTTCAAGAATCAGGATGTCCAAGAACTTGATGAAAGGTTTCATAGCCAACGTCGATTTTCCACACCATACTACCCTTAAGGAAATGGCCAGACAGAGGCCTCAAACAAAACCATTTTGAAAATCCTGAAGAAAATTGTCAACGATGTTGGACGTGATTGGCATATTTAAGTGAACCCTGCTTTGTGGGCTTACAAAACTAGTATTCACACCACAACAGGAGCCACACTATACACTCTTGTATATGGATCAGAGGCCATTTTACCTATTGAGGGTGAGCTACCATCACTCCGTGTGTTTCTAAAGGGGATAATTTCAGTTGAAGATTATCAAGTGTCTAGGCTACATGAGTTAGAATTGTTGGATGAATGTCGTCAGCAAGTTGTAGATCATTTGAAAGCCTATCAACAAAGGATGACTAGGAGTTACAATCACAAGGTAAAACCAAGAGCATTTCAAGTAGGTGAATTATCCTTGAAAGAGAATCCATGAAATCAACAAGATCGAGGGAAGAAAGGAAAATTTGAACCAAACTGGCTAGGTCCCTATAGATCGGGATCTTATCAACTATCCACACCTGAAGGGGATTTGTTTGACAAGCCTATCAATAGCTTGCATCTCAAAAATTTATATACCTAATTCATCCAATGCACTTTAAAAGTCTTGAAAAATACAAAAAAATAGAAAATATCCTAAATTTTTTTTTTTTACTTTGATGAAAACCTGGAAAACAGGCATCTTGGTGAGAACAAAAAAAGAAAAATGAAAAAAAGGTAAAACCATAACTAAAAGTGCAATAAAAACAAGTAGTGACAACTTGGCAACATGCACTATTTGTGATAGAAATTAGCTTTTCCATCTATTTGAGCATGTTTTGGCTATTCACTTTCTCCATCATTCTATCTATCATAAGAGAATCTCATGTACTTATCCTGGCATTGTAGTCGTGTCTCACTCCGGATTGGGGGGAAAATCCTGAACTCACTGGGGGCAATAAACTTTGAGCTTAAACCAACAAATAAACAACAATACGACAACACAATAAACACAATGATCATAGTGCAACTTAACATTGAAACATTGATTATCAAAATTCAAACAAACCATCCATATAAAACAACTAAATCAATCAAATCAAAACAAATCTAAATGGGTGATGTTCTTTTGAATCACATGATTTTATTACTTTAGCACGAATGCTTAATTGTTGTACAAGTTGATTTTTGTTATCTTTTCTTTGGAGCAACTCGATGATGTCTTGAACTAGAAGAGCTATGATCGAGAATGATATTTTATTTGTCTATTGTCTATGAGTTAATCATTATTATCAGGTAAATTGTTGTGGGAAATGCTCTACAAAGCATCATTGATGACATTCATACTCTTGCATAGAACATGATTAACTCCTCTGTCTAGTTTACTTGAGGGACGTTTTTAGGGTCATCTCAATTTAATTATACCTAGATGCTTGTGTTAACTTGCAATATCAAAAATCATGAAAGTAGTACTAAGGTCATCATGGTCTAATTATACCATCAATTTTTGTACTCACTATCAACATTTTAAAGGCTCAATAATGATAAAAGCATGACAAATCGGCTATTACGATGACAACATTTTGCATATTTAGATCTACATGGTTAAGTTAGATTGCATCCATATTAGTTTTGCATCTACAGTATAGATTTTCCAAGGCTTGCACAATTTTCAAAATAATGTTATCTCTATCATTAATGGATTGAGTACATTTGACATTAACAAAAACATATCATTCTCATGTAGTTGCATAATCATTTGCATATCATACATACATTAGAAAATATTATTATATCATTTGTCCATCCACACATTACATCATGATATTTGCATTAGAAAACACAAAAAGAAGTGCATGGCATCTCACTTGCATAATCAAATTCATCCCATATAGTATAAAAGTATCATATATTTTCACTAAGAAAATATAAAAACATAAGGGGCATCACATTTCATTTGCATCCATTTCATAGCGTAAAGCATCATCCACAAAACATATAGAAAAATAAATCATGCATCATCATTGCATCCATACATAATCACATAAGTATCATATAAACATCATATAAGCGTCATTACGTAGAAATTAAATGCATTCATCATAGGAATCCATCATGAAATCATAAACACATATAGATCGATAATCATCGCTGCATCTCATATAAATCTCAAAATAATAATATCAAGTGTACAATGATGTCCAAATATGTGGAGATATATAATATCAAAAAAATGGCAAAAACCATAATTTCTCAACTAAATCAGTGTATACATTGTGTCTCATCAAAAGTGATCATAACAAGGGCTATGTGCTGCTACCCCTAGACAATGTTGGTCCTATACCCCCTCGTGCACCTGATGCCCCTGCCCCTAGATCTCTATGAGGTGGTGGCCCTGTAACACCCCTGTTGGTAGTCCTAGAATGAGTGTGGGAATTGGTGGACTGAGCATACCTGACCTGACACTCTGGAGGCACTACCTCATGATATCACCCTCAGTAGTACTCAACCTCCCTAGTAGAGCGTCGTACCTATCTAAGTAATATGTTGTTGATGTGCCCTTGACCAATCTCTGTAGTCTCTCGACCACACCCTCTACCTGCTCACACCATTTTCTATGGGTATCTCTCTTAGTTGTAAGGGTGGCAATTTGCACCTGTGCTTGAGCCTGAACCTATGCCTATGTTTGTAGTTGACCCTGTATCTATGCTAGTTGTCCCTGTAATGTCTAAACCTAGGTTTGTAAGGAAACAATCTGAGCCTACTACTGCTAAGAAGGCAACCAAATCTGCACATGTTGTTGTGTTGCAACCACCAACGATCACCTCTTTCGAGGCACTATGAGATCTAACACATGTCTACTGCCCCATCACCTCCATCACCTCCATCACCATCTCCCCCACCATCACCACCATCTCCTTCTCTTCCACCTCCCCCATCTCCATCATCACTGCTCTCTCCCTCCTCCTCCTCATCACCTCCTCTACCCATCCTCCATCTCGGTGCTGGCTCATCATCTAACAATGGTACCGACTCATTTAGACTAGATATCTGCGGGAAGGGATGCACAAATAAATACTATGTGTACTCCTCTAATACTATAGCCTCTATGATCTCTAGATGGTAATCCTAGACGATTGTCTATAATCCCTGATACTCCTCAACCGCTGCATCATATGATAACATAGGCCCCCACTTCATAATTTCTTGTTGTCATTGGGAATAAAGAGCCACTCCCTGGGGCATGCCCTGTACTTTGCCATACTATCAAAGCACTCTCCTCAATAGAAATCTCTCAATAATAAAAGGTGTCCTCCAAATCAAGTATCTCAATCAACATGCATATGGCATCTCTATATCATCCTTTGGCCACTACTCATAGTCCACGTATGGCTGCCATGTCACTGTTTCGAGGTCATCTAGAACCCTATGTCAGTACTCTAATTTTCCCAGCTTATGCTAGACAACTAGACCTGTGTATCTGTACACGTATGGTCGACCAACTGGTCGCTATCTATCTGCAACGGGATGAGTGATATTTATATGCTTCCATGCCCATATTTGTAGCAATGTAACTCCAGCTGATAAATTGGCTCCTCTGAGGTATACCACTTGGTGAAGATTGTGGTACAAATGTGCAAGCATGTAGGATCCCCAAGCATATTTGGTCCCCTATGTGATCATGCTCTCCAAAATCTAGCCCCATCTAATTGAGAGCCCCTTCGACCTGCGGTCAAGACATAGAAATCGTACAAGAACACAGAGCAATGTCGCATAGGTATCAACCATATCTCACCATGGGATCTCATGGCCACAAATCTGGTCATCCTCAAAAACTCTCTGAAGTGCATCAGTCCCTCCCTGTTCAGTTGAATCATACACAACTAGCCCGCTAACCATTGGAATCCTCAAGATTCGGTACACATCCTCAGGTGTCACTGTCATCTCACCAATGGGTAAATGAAGGTGTTGTGGTCACTGTGCCACCTCTCTGCTAAGGCAGTTAGAAGTCCCCTGTTAATCCTGTGTTGGGGCATGTCAATCAATGAAGTCAATCTACATTGTCTGATCACATCAAGATCAACCTGCACTAGATGGGGTATCAAATCCCGAGTCCTCAGGAAGTGCTCTTGAATCTATAGGACTGTTGAAGGCTCCTATCATCATAACATATCACAAATCAACAAATCAATCAATCAACATCAATCAACCTATCAATCTAATAAGCTTTTATGAGACTTTGATCAAATCTCATGAGCGTTTATCATTAAACCTCGCCTATCATGAGGTCAATCATCATCAATCTATTATTGATTCTCACCTATCATGAGGTCAATCATCCTCATCATCCTATAATTGATTCTCACCTATCATGAGATCAATCATCATCTCATCTATCAACATCATCAAACATCATCAAATCAATAGCTGACGTGATCATCAATCATCATAATCAAGGAGTCTAATGTAAAATTCATTAGTTTGGTCTTAATGTGCTGAAATAGTGTTTTAATGCGCTAAAAACATTGATGCACTAGAAAACTTCACTGATGTGCTAAAATAGGGTCTCAAAGCACTAAATCTCTATATGCGCCATCAAATTTCATCATTATGCTATTTCATTTCATCAATACGCAAAATTAATCTATGCACTACAAAATTCAATGGATGCACTAAATCTTGACCTAAATGCACTACTTCATTGAATGTGCTAAAAAATGACTTTATGCGCTACAAAATATCACCTATATGTTATTTTTCCCCATGCGGTAAAGAATTCAACCTATGCGCTACAAAACATACCCTATGTGCTAATCTATTGTATGTGTCATAATAGCGACCAAATGCACTACATCGGGTTCCTAATGTGTTAAAATGTGAAAAGGTAGAATTTAAACGTGAAAAATGAGAAAAAAATGAGATTCAAATTTTACGAGGAAGTTTTTTGGGGTACGTATCAGAGGTCCATACGCAGTCGGACGATTGTGACGTTGCACACGCTTGAATCGGTGTGTCTGGATTAGAATCACCATTTTGCTCAAAAAAAATTCAACTCACTCAATCAATCCAAGTTTTCAAAATGCAAATGCACAAATTAGTTTAAATCACATTGTTTTAACCTTTTAAAGGGTGATTAAGTCAGATTTTTAATGAGATTGATTTATTTTATTTTTCAAAGGGGCTTAATTAATCAACTCATCACCTAGTAGGTTCAACATCATTTTTCAGGAGATAAATCATCCCTATGTCATAAAATTTGAAATCATCATCAAATCATAAAAAAATTAAAAATTAAAAATTAAAAATTCATTGGTTTACAATTTTTGGCCAAACTGGACACTGAAATTATTATTTTTAACTAAATCTTCACTTTCAAGCACCTATAGCGGCTACACCAT
Source organism: Sequoia sempervirens (assembly GCA_007258455.2). Lineage (NCBI taxonomy): Eukaryota > Viridiplantae > Streptophyta > Pinopsida > Cupressales > Cupressaceae > Sequoia > Sequoia sempervirens. The sequence goes on from VDFB02039499.1 coordinate 84,376, forward strand.
AAGGAATTTGAAGATGATGCAAACTAGAGTTTCATGACATTTTGTCTGTAGATTCTAAATATATTTTTTTCAAATTTTTTTGAATCAAATTGCACTTCTTTTTCCATCTCTCTTGAAACTAGTTTTTTTTCTTCAGAAAACAACATTTTTAAAAAGTGATACTCACCGTATAACGCAAATTTTTTTTTCCATGAAAGGTAAAATTCTAATTCTTTTCTTAGATTTGTAACTCCGATATCTAGTGCTTCCACTTAGATATTTTTTTATTGAATATTTTTTCTTTAATAAAATTTTGAAGTCAAACCAATTACAATTCAGACATAGCGCGACCGTATAATACATAACTTTTTTTGTATGTATCAAAATTAATTTTTTTTTTGTTGGATCAAGGACTTCAATATCTGGTGCACTCATATTTTTCAATTTTTTTTTTGATAATCTGTTATTTGTCCACATGTGCAAAACATAGAACTTGATTTTTGGTGAAAAACCTATGTTTAATAAAACTAAAACAATAAATACACAATAAAACCAAAACATATTAAAATTATAGTTGTTGGATAGCTCGTTCCGAGGACTACCTGATTCCAGTTGGGTTTGTGAAGTCTCCTCCATTTTCATCCTCAACCCGAGCTTCAAAGCATAAAAAATTGGACTTTCAAAGTGCGTAAGGGGGAGAATGAGGCCAAAGGGGGGTTTGAACAAACCCCCTCCCCAAAAGGGGTTTTAATTTGTTTTTTGTATGTGCATGCATTAATTGGGTTCACTCAAATCTTGGTTTGAGCGAACCCTTTTTTGGTTCGTTCAAACCAACTAGTTCATTTGAACCTACATAATCAATTTTTTTGCCATGGGGTCATTTTTTACAAGTTTTCCTTCCTCATTTGAATTGTAAATCACTTTTGTTGGTTTACCCACTCAAAAATCAACGTCTAGGGCATATCGATTTTTTTTTGTCAATGTCATCAACAAATTTTTCTTTGAAGCAATGTGTAAACACATCACTTCAAAGAGGGGAAAAATGTATACACCTAAAATCGGTCAGGATAATTAATTAAAACAAGTTATTTAATTAATGAACCTCTTATTTTGTCTACTTAAAAATAAATTCTAAATTTATTTATATAGTTTCTAATTCTTCCATCTTAAATCACATTCTTCTAATTTTAATTAAATGAACAAATTGCAATAGTTTGTTTTATTTAAATAATATCTTCTCACTAAATTTGAATAATTCCTAATTTGAATTTAGTCACAAGTCTCTAACTTTTCCTCTTGCCACTTCATGAAGTGTCTCATGAATTTAAATATCCTTAATACATAAATTGGAAATATCCTCAACAAATTTTTAAACAAATTGGAGACACTTGGCTCTCTCCATCATTTCATTCTCTCTCTCACTTGGCATGGTGTTCTTTTAAAGGGAACCATCTCCATGATTCCCTCTAACTTCTTCATTCTCCACCATTCATCTCTCCAGCTAAAATCTTAATCATTGGTTGCTACTACATCACAATATGCCTTGGAAATCCTATAAATATAGCATCATTCTATAGCTTTTCATATCCCCTCTTTGAGAAATCTTACTCTGCAGAAATTACCTTAGAACACTTTGAGCATTGAGAGCATCTGAGCATTTAGTAATTAGGATTTTAGAAGCATTTATTTTAGCACAACCATGGCTTAGTTATTAGCTACATTTCCATTATCATTTCATTTTTTATACAAAATTTGCATCATAGTCTTTAGCATTATATCCATTATCATATCACCATTATCATTTACAACATATCATATAATTCAATCATTGTGTAGGAATAGATTTACTGCATTTCCAACATTCTGTTCTTCAGGTTGTCATTCTAACAGCCATAGTGCATACACAAATCTAAGAGCCATTATAATTTAATGAATCCCTGATGATAGGAAACAATGGAATAATTTTAGGGAATTTGTTGTGTTTCAATCTGATTAGTTTTGTGATTCAATTCTCTAATATAATTCGTTTAATTGATTGTTTGGTTTTATTACTCATTTACTCACATTTCACAATTCACACAATACACTTAATACTCACCTAACACAATTTGCATCTCCTAAGAACATAGTTGTGACAAAAGGTAATATGTAGAAGGGAGTGTTGTTAATGAATGAATTGAAAGAGAAAGTACCATTTGATTTGGGGTTGCTCTGTTTCCATAAACTATTTCTCAAATTTGATAATAGAAACAAAATGCAAATCAAAGACTAAAAATCACTCAATTTTTTTATGGAAAATGTCTATACAGGGACTCATTCACCCTATAGCAAATGGGTCCTATTTGCTCTCAAAATTCACACCCTAAACTGAACTATACAAGTTTCAGCAATCTTGGAGAATCATTGGATTCACTTCTATGTGGGACTGTTGGAACGAAGTGAAACCTCCGGGTCCTAGGCCGGTTCGTAACTGGTAATATCACCTAAACTACAGACTTGACGAGAAAAGGGTGAGATTATGACTGTGTAAAACAATAAAATACTGAAAATATAAAATGGAAAGGGTGATACACCGAACTAATAAGAGCTATGGAATACTTTGATTTACACTTGAAAATTGACAATGAACATAAGATTACACATCAAATTTCTATAAGCTTTGCATTAATGTTTCACAAACAGGTTTGATTCACACACATTTTCAAGAAGGAAAATATTTTCTCAGATTAGAATTCATGTGTAATTCTGTGAACACAGTTTGTAATTCATATAATGCTACTTTTGCAAAGGAAGGCATGAAAACAAAAGATAAAGTTATAAGGGAATAGAAGAAATTCACAAAATAACTTGATCATCAACCTGAAATGCTCAACACTTTGCAAGAACAAGATGGTAATTTGAATCATCAATAGTGACCAAGGTAAACTCTGTATATTATGCTCCAAATGAGTTACAAAACCTACAAAATATATGACAAAGGACTCTCCAAGTCACAAAGTCTCTATCTGCCTATTCAGAACTCTCCTACAAATGAGTTACATAAATGGATAAGTAGCCAAACTCCTAAGTTGCTCCACAAAATAAGGTTCTAGAAAACCTCATTTTCGTAAGCCAACATAAAGCCAAAAAATAAGGACCAAAATTTACATAAAAAATGACTCTTCAAGGTTGGAAAATTCAAGTTAATCTTATCCCACCATAAAAGGTCCCTAAATATGCTCAAAATGTTTCTAAACTGTCTTCAAATATCCTTATTTTACTCCCAATGTTGGGAAACTAAAAAAATTCCCTATATACCCTCTCCTTGTCATTAAGACTCAACTGTATCTCTTTTTTGCATTTAGAATAATATAAACTAAGTGGTTTATAAATACACCACTTAAGTAAATATTTTACAATTTCAAAACAAAATGAAAAAATAAATGGCAAAGGCTTTGGCCAATGTTTTAGAAAAATATATGAAAAGGGAATATTGACCAAGTCTTTACAAAACACAACTTAGTGGAAAGGTCATGGGTATTAGTTTATTGCAAAGTTCTTAAAATAAAAGGAAAGAAACATGCCTTTATATTATCGACATTTTAGGGCAGAAGAAACCCTAAAGATCAAACTCACATCATTATTTCATTTCACTTCATACATTTCCTCTGTTTTGATGCACTGCCATGAGCTATGCACAGGTCAAAGTTTAGATGCTTTTGGAGGTGAATCTGGATGAGAACTTGGAATTTTATACAAAATTCATGCAATGAAGTGTGGTATGCTATGCTCCACCAAAAAATATCAATTTTTTTTTGTTAATTTTTTGATGATCTTCGACTGTACTTTATCTTGTCAGGCCTCTTTCATCTAAACTGTGTGTTTGCAAAGACTTGGAATTTGAGCAACACCCAAGCCGCCATGTGAAAATTTTATTTGCAGACACCAGAGAAATCATTTTCTTGAATGGTCAAATCATAAGGAACATAAAATGTAGTTATATTTGTTTGTCTCATGCATCTGGATTATCTTTATACTAATGCATTTTCCTTTAGAGGGCCTCATTCAGAAAATAAGGGCTTCATTCTTCTTGTTGGCTGCTACAAGAATTCAATGCTTGTTGTTTCACTACATTCATTAGCTTCTTCTTTCAATGTGTATAGAAATAATAGCATTTTTTGTTGTCTCTATGCATACACCCGTAGATCTGAACATTTATGTAAATAAATGGAAAATTCTGGGCCACAACCATACTGGGTAACATTCAACTTCTATATTTATTTTCCATAGCCATTCTGGCTCATTGTATTTATTTAACTGCAGTCTTAAAGTATTTTGGTACAAGCATTCAAGGTGGCTTTTATACACCTGTTTCTGGCTTCTTAATTTTCATGGTGAACCTAGATCTTCATGATAGTATATTTTGAATCTTTTGGTACAATTCTTTCTATCAGGTTCATTTATATTTTGTTCTACATGATCCTTGTTAACAAAGTCTTCTAAGTAGTTTTGATAGGAATAATGTGTAATACAAAACTACTTCTATTCACTATAATTATTTTCTTTTTCTAAAACATTAGAACCCCTACAATCTGGGATAACCCTTTTTGCTAGATCTGTAAGCTTTGTTGTTGCAGCTTCAAGTCTTTATGAAGGATAGGATTGTGATGCAAGTACTCTTTATACTTTCTCCAATATTGTCTACAAGTACTTTTCATGTGACTCTATCCTCAATTGCGAGTATCTTTGAACCTCTAGTTAAGCATGTAACTTTTTCTATACGTCTTGTCGAGCATTCAGGGCCTTTGCAATCTGTATTGCCTATAGGTTTAAATATTTAACTTTAATTGCCACAGATGTTTTAGATATCAACTGTAAGTCTATCCATGTCATAATCTAGCTGCATTACACAAACATAGTTTTCACATGAAAGTTGTGCATGATAACACTCTTTACCATTTATGTGACTGTCACATAAATGTTGTGGCTATTTCCTCAATTATGCATTATAATCACCATTATGCATATTATCATACAAAAAATTTAGTCCCTTAGGCCTCATTTATAGTCACTTAAATGTAACAGCTATAAATGCACAACTGGTCATTGATTATTACAAGAGAACCAAACTGCCATATGCATATTGATTGTTTCCTTGATTGCTCCAAATTTTCAAACTTTGCTTATTCAAACATCACTATTACTGCTTAACCCTCTCTATCATTTCTCACAATATTTGTTCTATCAACTGTTGCTCCTTTGACTCACTTGACTATGCATTGTCCACAAAAACCCCTTCCTTCTTAATTAATGATTGGCATGCCATCCCTTTTAAGATGACAAGCCATTATTTAATGCTGCCTTGGTCCTTTTCAGGGAATGACTGTGCTTCTCTTTATGAACTATCTTTTTACTCTTTATGACTATAGCCTTATCTTTTGTTCATAACTATCCTCATTTCCTGTGACACTTCTTGCTTCTTGAACTGATAGGGCAGGTTCATATCCATCTTTACTTCCATGTTTTGTCTTTTGCAAGGTTACTACAAATCCTTCATTTTCACAGAGCATATATATGTTATTTCACAGAGCATAATATTTGTCCACACCTGAACCCTCTGAATAACTATGGCCGTAATTTCTCCTCTTATGCATGTTGTTGAATAATCCTTATGTTCTTCCATTTAATACTCAACAATGCATATCTTAATTCATGATTATTTCATTTTCTTGATCTGTATTTTTATGGTATTATGCTTCCAGTTGAATGATCATGTTATTTTATACTCCTTCACTGCTTCAATGAACAAATATCTTCCAATGACATATTATAATTGCAATCTACATTGAATGTACTGAAGTGTACTTCATGAGTTGAGCATAAACAATGAGCTGGGATCAACCCTCATGGGAGCCACATTTATCTCCACTCATTTAATCTATAAATAACTGCACATGAAACAAACAAGTTAGAAAATATGATTGTCTTTTGTGTGTACGTTGATCAAATGGTTTTCCTAGACACCTGAGGCATTCATTGATCTTTTGATGCACACGGAGACAAATTGATGCATGGATAGGTGGATAATATAAATGATCATGTACAGTTATAATTTTTCATTGCTTAGAGTATAACTCTAACACATTGCTTGACTGTTGCAGGAATAGGAGCGCATGGAAACTAGGAAGGACAAGCAACGGGGACAACGTCAGAGCAAGACAAACCTCAACTAGTCATTCATGCAATGACTGGTCATCCCTTCTACATGCTTATTTATTTCCTTCATCTATTCATGTATTGATTTATCTTTATTTGCATCAAAGAAAAGTCAGTCTCACAACCTGTTGTGTGAGACAGATGTACCTTATCACATTCAATAAAGATTACATTTTCAGAAATATGTGAACCTTTTTGTATTACATGCATATGTATGAATGTAATGGTCTATAGTTGGAATCTAAGATCAAATTTTTTATTCATGCATTTGAATGTGATGAAGAAGGATAATAGAATTTACCTTTTCTTCTCTAGTTTAAAACAAACTCTACCCTTTTGAACCAATGAGTGAAAAATGGGTAACAGGTCCCAAATTAGGGTTTTCTAAATTTGACTTTTATATTTCTGAGGCGATCCTATGTGTTTGTTGTTTTAGATCTATAATAGGCAATCCTTTAATAAATTTTCCAAATTTTATGCTTCTAAATGCAAGTTTGGCTAGGTTTGAATGATGAAAAACGTGACTAATTCTAATATGAAATATAAATCTAAATGATTGAATGATGATTTCAATTCTAACGCTATGAAAAAATAAACTTAGATCTAATGCAATTTTTTTAATTTTTAGTGATTTTAAGCAATGCAAACATGCAAATTTAACTCTACGTGCAATATTCACTAATGCAAAATTAAAGAACTCTAAATGTAATGAAAATATAATGTAAGTCTAATGCAAATTATTGAAAAAGTAAGATCTAGGGTCAAAGGGACTCCAATTTTCATAATTTTATTGTACAAGGTTGGGTTCACCAAAATGATATGATAAGAAATAGAATGGGACTTTCCCAAAATAGAAAAGTAGATCCAAAGAGGGAAAAGGGGTCCTACTTCTCTCCGATCACTAGGAAATGAGATCCACACCATGAAATAACAATCAAGGTGTGAATCTTCTGATTTTCCTTTTATGCTAGGATGGGGGTGAAGGTCTAATAACACTTTGGGGAAAAGTATTTGAACTAGCAAAATAACTCCAAATTTAGATCTACAAAATGCATTGAGGAGATTCAAAATAAAATAGAAGGAAAGAGTAAAATTTCTAAAGAAATAGAGGATAATAAATGTTGTGCACTTGTCAAAAAAAAATCTTGCAACCGTAACAAGGACTCATTTTCCATATGGCGAATGGGTCCTAGTAGACTTTTTTCGAGGAACTCTAAATCTAAAACTACAACCTAGAAATTGTGAAAACTTATTGTCCTTGCAACCTTAATAGGGACTAATTTTCCCTAAGGAAAATGGGTCATGGAAAGCTTTTTCAAAAAACTCTAAGTCTGAATTTGAAGTTCTAGACCCACACTTCCTGTAACTTGAAATCCTCGCTCTCGGATTCAGATCTATCAAAAACCTGCAAAACAAATTTTGTATTTTGTTGATGGATAGGGGTTTTCCTCCATCAAACCCCAAGTTTGGTAATTAAACCTTGATGATGAATAGAAATCTGAAACATGAAATGTGTGTGCAATCCTAGACTTAAGTGTTTCTAAGATTAAAAGATCTCTAATAATGCAAAGAAACTCTATTCAAGTGTTAGAATAAGATCCTAGAATGAAACATGAACAATGCATAAGACCTACTTTAGAAAATCTCAAATCCCCTTAATAAGTCACAAATCTGAATATGCCTCTCTTTAGGCTGAAAATAGAGTGATCATAGAAGATGGAATCACTTAGGAAACAAGTCATCAGGCTTGGTTAAGTCTCATGATTCTTCTCCCAAAACCTAGAATCCATCATGATTCTCCATATGCATCTATCATCAATTCTTCAACTATGCTTGATCTTTGATGATAAAATGAGCTTAAAGACCTGCAAAAACAATAGAATGTTACTAAAATACTTCACTTTATTATGAATGCAGATGGTAAAAAATTGATAATATTTACATTAGAGATGAAATCTCGTTATAATGTACAAAGATTATATTTAAGAATGGAATTTTTCTAAAAAGAAACTATAGAAGATAGAAGAAATAATCTTATCTACAATATTATACAACATTGAGCATAAATTAAATAAATACTAAATATTATTTTGATACCCTCCCTCAATGCTCAATTTATCAACTACACCAAGATGCCCCCTTAATTTCCAAACTTACCTGGACTGAGCGACTTGGTGAGAATATCTGTTGTTTTCTCCTTTGTCAGAACATACAACAATTGAACAAATCCATCTTCAACAAGCTTCTAAATGAAATGACAATGAGTTTCCACATGCTTGGTTCTTTCATGGAAGTCTGGATTTTTGGCACATTTGAGAAATCCTTGATTGTCATGTAGAATAAGGGAGTCGGACTTGCTTGAGATATTTGCATATCCACAAGCATCTGGTGAAGCCAAACTACCTCACAAGTTGCTTTAGTTGCTCCTTGATACTCTGGTTTTGTCAAGGAAAGATTCACTACATGCTGCTTTTTACTAGTTTGATTGATTACACCAGATCCCAAAATGAAAACATACCCAAAATATTTTCTATCATCAATTGAACCTGCTCAATCTAATTCTATGAAACCAATGAGAACTTAGGATTGTGACTCCTAGTGTATAGAAGTCCATATCAGAAGTGCCCTTCACATAATGTAAAACACGATTCACTACTACCCAATGATCAACCTTGGTGGCTGTCATGAAGTGTGAAATGTAGCTCACTGCAAAACTGAGGTTAGGGCTAGTGGCAGTGAGATAGATGAGGCTGCCCACTGGTTGCCTAAACAAGGATTCATCAACTATAGGGGAATATGATTTAGCTGACAACTTTAGCCCTTTTTCCATGGGTGTGGAGGTAGGTTTGCAATCCTGCATTCATAACTTATCTTGTAGACTTTGAGCATATTTGGACTGGAAGATGAAGATGTTAAACTCTTGGTCTACCAAACCTCAACACCTAGATAATAATGCAAAATTCCTATATTTTTCATGTCATATGAGTTGCAAAAATCTTGTTTGATCTCATAGATCAAATGTGTCAAGCTACCAATAATGATCAGGTCATCCACATAGCCAACAAGAATAAGAATATCACTACCATTGCATATGACATATAGATTAGAATTAGATGGACTCCTCTGAAAACCATGATCTATGAGGTACTTGTCGATCTTGATGTACCAAGCTCGAGGACTCTGTTTCAAGCCATAGAGAACTTTCACTAGCATGCACACCTAGTGTTCTTTACCAGAAACCTTGAACCCTGGAGGATGCGTCATATGGACTTCTTCCTTCAACTCGCCATTGTGGAAAGCACTCTTAACATCCATCTAATGGACTTTCCAACCAAACTTGGGTTGCTAAGGCAAGAACAAGATGAATGGTACTCATATTGGCTATAGGAGCAAAAGTCTCCTTATAGTCAATGCCTTCCTTCTATGAGAACCCCCTAGCAATGAGACAATCTTTGTACTTATCAAGGGTCCCATCAGCTTTGTACTTAACGTTATACACCCATTTGTAACTAGTGGGCTTCTTCCCTAGAGGAAGATAAGAAAGGACCCAAGTGTGATTTTTCTGACGACTATGATATTCAGCCTCCATAGCCTTTTCCCACTCAGGAATTCCTTTAGCCTTTGAATATTTCTAAGGCTCATAGACACTATGAATGTTGGCCATGAGAGAAAAATTAACTGTATGTTGTTGTTTTCTCTTATTTTTGGACGATCTCCCCTCAATGAGCTCATCATCATGAAGATCACCAATAGTCTTAGCCCACCATTTAGGTCAGAGAGAAGTGTCAACATTGTATGCATGAAGAGGAGATGGAACTAGTATTGGATCTAGTATAGGTTCAATAGGTGGAAGATCATCATCATTTGGAGGAAATTAGGTTAAGTATCATCAAAAATAGAATCTACATCATCCCTCCCATCAGGTAGACCTAACAGAAGATGGACACCCAAATCAGAAGCCTTCAAAGGTTGATCCTCAGAATGTTGCATAGGCGAGGAAAGGTGAAAAGGTACTCGTTCTTCATCAAAAACAACATCTTGACTGAAAAATGAGATGATCGGTGTCTACATCAATCAACTAGTAAGCCTTATGTTTGTCACTATACCCTATGAACATAAGCTTTTGACTCTTTGAATCTAACTTTGAGCGCTTGGCATCTGGAATCCATACATATGCTAAAGAGCCAAATATTTTTAGACGATTGATCCTAGGTTTGCAACTAGTCCAAGCTTCCTCAGGAGTCTTCCCCTTAACAATGTGATCGAGTAAGAAGATAGGCAGCAGTATAAACTGCTTCTACCCAAAATTTATTAGGAACACTCATGTGTTGTAACATGGAGCAGGCCATCTTAGTGATTGTACGATTGTGCTACAACACTATTTTACTGAGTGTAGGGTGTGGTTAACTGGCGTTTGATGTCGTGTGTATTATAAAAGTTGGAGAAAGCAGTAGAACAAAATTCCCCCACATTATTTGACCTAAGAGTGATTATGGAACAACCATACTCTTTCTACTAAGGCCTTAAACTTCTGAAATATAGTAAACACATTTGATTTATGTCTAAGAAAGTATACCCACATTTTATGACTAAAATCATCAACAAAAAATAAGAAATACTTGCAATCAGTAACAAAAGGTGTATTCATTGGCCCACATACATCAAAGTGAACCAACTATAGTACCTTTGAGGCTTTCCATGAGTCACCATCTATGAACAGTGTCTTGTGCTAATTCCCAACCTGACAAGCTCCACAAACTCCATGATGTTGAGTATGGATCTCAAGTAAACTAGCTACAAGTCCCTCCTGAGCTAGCTGAGAGAGATAGTGCACATTTAAGTTCCCATAGTGCTGATGCCAAAGACTGGTGATGGAAGAATTTTTTGGCTTCCATGGCTAATTTTGGAGAATCACCTGTATCCACCAGTATGTATAGACGATGATCCTCAATACCAACAAACACAATGGTGTGAGTCTTCCGATCAACAATTGAACACTTATGTGCATTGAATACCACATCCAATTGAGGAGAGTGTTGCATAATCTGATTGACAAAGAGAAGGTTTAGTTCCATGCTAGGAACATATTATACATTGAGGAATATGAGATTCCTCCCACAAGACTGAATCTGAATAGTGCCCTTATCGATAACTGTATACTCTTCACCTCCTCTAAAAATAATTGAGTCAGTGAAAGGAGAGAAGTCTATGAACCAATCATGTTGATGGGTGAAGTGTCGCAAAGCACCTAAATCAATGTACCAAGTAGAGGACTTCACATGATCTGTAGGTCTTTTAGCCATAAAAGCGTAAAAGGAAGATTCCTTCTGCTCAGTGTGCTCAACATTTACTTTCTATTGAGACCCTCCCTACTTCTGTTCAGAAGCCAAACACTGATGATAATCCTTCTTCATACATGACCATATTTGTCGTAGTAATTACACTGAATGTTCTTTTTCTTAGAGTTGACCAGAGGTTGACCTGAGCCTTTCTACTATGAAGGCTAACATTTCCCTTTATTCTTAGCTTGAGACTTGGTTGTAAAATCTTTCTCTATAGAGGACGAAGAAGCACTACTACCAAACTATTGTTTCTAGTGCTCCTGTTGCAACAATATGGTACAAAGCTCAGTAAAATTCAAATCAACAATAGTTGATGTAATGTTGAGGGTTTCAACAAAGTGCTCATATGAATTTGGTATACTTTTCAAAGTGATGACTACCATGCCTTCTTCCTCTATCTTCCAACCAATCGCCTCTAACTGATCACAAATATCTTGAATCTTTGTCAAATGCTCATGTAAGAACATTCTCTCATCCATCATGATGGAGAACAACTGATTCTTTAAAAAGAACACACGACTCTTGTTGGAGGTCTCATGCAAGGTTTTCAAATGCTCCCAAATCTCAGCAACTGATTTTTCAAATGAAACATGTGGAAGCTAGTCATCAATAACTAAAAGCTTAATGAGCTTCACTGCTTCACGATTTTTCTCATCAAAATTTTCTTGGTCTTTACCCATCGATGTGGGACGAGTAGCAATGCTTAGAACAATATGATCAAGACAACAATATTTGAAGATAGTCATCATTCACTGCTTCTAGGTATTATAACTTTTCGACCATTGAATCATTGAAGATTGGGCTAAGTTAGATAAAAAGGAAAGAGGAACAATAAGGTTATGTCTTGCTGATGCTGTTCTTTTGAATGTTTCAATGGAAACTAGTGCATATAAATTATGGAAAAGAATAGGGGATATTTATCAAACTAAGAGTCTCACCAATAAGTTGTATCTGAAAAGGAAATTATATTCATTGAAAATGAAAGATGGTGATTCAGTTGCACAACATTTGAATGCTTTCAATTTAATTCTCAGTCAGTTAGCATCTGTAGATGTAAAGCTAGAGGATGAGGATAAGTGCATTTTATTGCTTTGTTCTTTACCAAATTCTTGGGAAAATCTAATTGTTGCAATTAGTGGTAATGGTGCAGATCCAAAGATGGACAACATTATTCCTACTCTCCTATCAGAGGAGATGAGGAGGAAGTCTAAGGAGGAAATCCAAGATGCCTTGTTTGTAAAAGGTAGGCCTAAGAAAAGGAGCCTAAGGGAAACAAGGAAGGGAAGGGTAAGTCAGAAGGACGAAGTAAGGTAAAGTGTTGGAACTGTGGGAAACCAGGACATGTGAAGAAGGATTGTAAGAACAAGAAAGAGAGTTCTGATTCTTCTACAGAGGAGTCCTCAGATAATAGTAATGATGCATTGGTTATTTCAGCTAATATTGTTTGTGATAACTCTTTGCTTCATGTTTCAGAGTAATCTTCGAAGAGAGGATGGTAGTCACGATGCCATGTGTGACTCGGTATCATGGTTCAGTGGGAGTTATTGGTAGTGACTTGGATGCATCATTGGTAAGGTTATCTCCATGTGGTTGGAGATATGGTTTCTTGGTTTAGAGTATATTTGTTATGGATGTCATGGTTTACTCTTGATACTAGTTTAGAGTTTGGCATATTTACATGGTTCTCTTGAGACTAAGATGTATAAGTATGTTATGATGCATGTGATCTCCTAAGAGGAGATGGTTAGATAATGGATGTCATGTTTATGTTCTTGATTCATGATTGGAGCTTTGACAATGATCTTGTGTAGTTCTCTTAAAGTTTTGGGTACATTAATTATTTGCTTGATTACTTCATGAAAGTGTTGTTCTGCATTTGGAGTTTTGCATGGATTGGTTGGTTATAGGTCCTCATGGATACTTGGAGAAATAGGTGAGGCTGGAATTCTCTTGTGGTAAGAGACATTTGTTGGAATGGTTACTTGTGAGAAAAGTTTTTTAACAGAAAAGAACGAGGAGTCTACACCTTGGTTGAATGTGAATTCAACACACTCGGTGGTTTAGCATGCCTCTAAAGAGGTGGTTTGGTTACAGAGGCTTGGGAAAGGTAATGGTTTGGTTGATAATGGGAAGGTATTAATTGAGAAAGTTAACACTTTAATTAATGTTACAGATTATCTTATGAAACCATACAGATAAGTTCTCTTGGTTTTAATCATTTGCTTGGAAGCTTCATGATTATGCAGGTTGCATTTGAAGTTAGCATGAATTGATTAGTTGGTGCAAGAAGGCCATTGGCTTTGAGACTTGTACTTGTTTTATTATTTCTTGTTTAGAATAATTTCAATGTATAATGTCAAGTGGGAGAATGTTGGAAATAGGATGCCATTTAATTGCAAATCCTAAACATTAATTATTTCATGTATCTCCTAGATTCTTGGAATGTGTTCAACAACACTAAGATTAGGATGAGATTAATATTTGGATGAAATAAATCATGAAATTGACATTTTTATTTATTCCTAAATAATAGGAGCATGTGGGTGCACACATGGTAAGGTGAAACTCACCTTGAGTCTAGTTAACTATATGGAGTAACAGTTAACACTTCTGAATGCATGTAAAGATCCTAGAAGTTCAGTTAAGTTTAGTTCAGATCAGTTCAGTTTAGTTAAGTTAAGTTAAGTTAAGTTAAGTTCAGTTCATTCGTTTAGTTGTTCAGTTCATTCAGTTCAGTTCATTCGAATTAGTTTAGTTCAGTTGAGTTCATTGAGTTCAGTTGAGTTGATTCGATTCATTCAGTTCGGTTATCTTGTTGCATGCAAGTGCATGTTGCATGCATGTTGGTTATTTTGAGTTGCATGTAGTTAGCTTCAGTTAACTTGTAATGCATGGCTAATAACATTGAGTTGTATGATAGATAACAGGGACTACTTCCAGTTAACAAGGGATGACCATTCTTTGGGAATGGTGTTGAGTAAATGTTTTAGTTAACAAGAAATCACTTGGAGCCAACTTGGGCGCCCAAGGTGCTTTCTTGGAATTAACTCCAATGCATGATAATATATTTCTAAAGGCTCTGATAAGTGGGACCCTCTTTTGGGTGCCATCTTTGAGGAATAGCTTTGGAATTATCACCGAAGTGAAGGAGAAGTTGTAGCTTCAGTTTGGGACACCCAAATGCATGATGCACGTGTTGTAAGCTTTAGTCTTCACTGAAGAACTCTACTTGAAGGAATATGGCGTACTTTTTCAAGGGCTTGTGCTTATGCATTGTAATTATCACCATTTGGAGATTACAAGGTTGCATATTGTCTATATATCTCATTCAAGTTGAATAGAGTTGAGAGATTGGTTATTGCAGGTGTGAAGAAGATTGGTAAAGACAGAAGAAGCATTCTCAAGCAAGAATTGGAGCTATTGTAATTCAGAGTTTGAATAATAGAATAATTCTTGGTGGAGTTTTTTCCCAAAAGGGTTTCTCCACGGTATATCTTGTGTGATCCTTCTATTATCCTGTCTAGTTCTTCTAAATAATTCTCTCTACATTCTACAACAGTAAAATGGATTAATCAAGATAATCATCCATAAAGAATTTATGTAACAAAGAAAAGACTTACTTAGAACAGCAATATTGAAGTTTTACAGAGTATTAAGCTAAGAAAACACCTCATTTTTCAACAGGGAGGTCTCTTGAGGGATTTTATCATTTTCTACATCGAACGAAAACCCTTACTAAGAACCTTAAGTTTAGAAGCCAACTGAGTCAATCTCTGAACACTTTTAATATCACGGTGCAAGGGGAGGGAAAAATCTGCCCCCAAGATACTCACCATATAACTATTAGGGATTATTGGCCAAAAGTGGAGGATTTGACTTTGGTTAAGACCCAGGAAATTCAAAAACACGGGTGCCCTCTAGGGGGTGACATGGCTGTGTGAGTTGACATAGTTCTAAGATGTGGGTTGTGATATTATAAGTGACCCTTGACATCATAAAAGTGTTTGATTTGTTTTCTTCTGTTTAATACATGTGGAAATCAAGGGAATTAGACCAGATTCTTGAATTCACACTCAATGTTTAGTTCCTAGGCTGGAAACAACTTTTTTACAACTTTCTATTGTGTTTGAAGTCATTATTCAAAAAATCATCCATTTAAAACACTTAATTCACAAAATTCACAAACACAGAAATCCAATAAAAATTCATTGTTCAGAAAAAGCATACCATGGAAACATTCAAATTCATATATTCAAAGTAAAATAACTAAACAAACTTGCAAAAAAACTGAACACTTCTAGTTTAGCACATGCATTCCTTGTTTCAGCGCATACACTACTTTTTTTGGTGCATCTAAGTCATTACAGAACGCATTCGGTCTATCTTCTAGTGCATCTAGGGCATTTTCTAGTGCATCTTGGGTACAATCTAGCACATTCAATTCATTTAACATCGCATTTGGTTTGTCTTGTAGCACATCACTAGCTTTTACCGGTGCATTTGTTCCATCTTCTAGTGCATTTGCAAACCCTTTTAGCGCATTCACCTACAGAATACCAAGTTGAATCACATCTTAGGGGGCAGTCTAGTGCATCACTGGATTTTTTGGCGCATTGAGTTCATTTTTTGGCACATCTGAGTCATTTTCCAGCGGTTAAGTCCATCTTTTAGCACATTCAGTACATTCTCTAGTGCATTTAGTCCATCTTTTAGCGCATTGAGTCCATTTACTGGCACGTCTAGGGTACAGTCTAGTGCATCTAGTCTTTATTCTAGCGCATTTGTGTCTTCTTTTAGCCCATCCATACCCTGTTTTAGCGCATCCAGTAAATTCAAAACCAACGAGTTAAATTCACCATCATTCATCAGTTTGAACTAGAATTAAGGACCTTTTCCAAAACAGAATCATTCCTCAGTCACACTAGTTCCTTAAACTTGTTGAAACTGGTCTTTGCAAGTGAAATTCTTCAAACTAAACCAAGATCTCACACCTTAAGCACCTAAACATACATCATACCCGTGATTATTAAGCTGAGTTTCATCATCAGGATTTGTCATCCTTCATCACGAAACAACGTTGTATAATTAGATTTAACTTAGTCTTATCAATAGAATTTTTCATTCTATTTGACTTTGTTATTATCCTTAACATCCCTCAAACAAAGATCAAAGTTTGGTCAAATTATAACACTTGTATGCCCATTCAAACAAGATCACAAAAGTAGAAACTCAAAGAAAAAGAACTTGAAACTCATAACACCATGGCTGAAGCTAAAGAAAATATTTTCCATAAACTCCACCAATATGAAGGTGATGAAATAACTGAGGAAGACATCCAACATGTTCAACAAGATCCTAATTTCCACAAATTCATGAAAAAGTTCTAGAAAGAGATGGAGAAAAATACTTCTTAATGCTAGCTAATCAAGGTATCAAACTTCCACACGACTTTGATGTTAATCAATTGAAAGCACCTCCTAAAAGAACAAAAAATGATCCACCAAACACAGATCTATTGGCTACTTTAACTAATCAAATGAAAAATCTCCAACAACAGATTCAAGACATGCAAAGAGGAACCACAAAAAGATACTTGGTACAAGACATCTGCCCATATCCTTTTGATCAAACTATCAACATGATTCCTTTTCCCAAACATTGTGAATTTCCAAAGTATGATAAATACAATGGTAAAATAGATCATATAGATCATGTAAGGAACTTTCAAACCATAAGTCTTGAATTTTCACATGAAGAGACTTATTTGATGAGATTGTTCCCAAGAAGCTTAGGTGGGGAATGCATGGAATGGTTCTCCAAACTTGCACCAGGTATTAAAAACTTTGAAGAGCTGGTCAATAAATTCATCACCCAATACTCCTACAACATCCAACATGAGATAACCATGAAAGACCTTTGCAACCAAAAACAGAAAAAGGGTGAATCATTCCTTATATTTTTAAAAAGATGGAGAAGATTGTTTGCAAGATATGCTCATCCCATACCTGAAAAGAAAAAGATGGAAATCTTTATTGACAATTTAAATGATGAGATGAGCTATAGTCTTGAATTGCAATGTCCACCTACCTTTGAGAAAATGATTGAAAATAGACTCAAAATTGAAGAAGCCTTGTTCAAGAGAGGAGTCTTGAAAATCTACAATGAAGGAAACAACTTAGCCAATTCCTCCAATCATTATAACAACAATGATAAACTAAAATTTTGGCAAAGAAACAAGAATGCTAGTAAAAATGATGGTGTAGCTGAAACACAAAATACAAAACTAGTCTTTAACTTGGCAGCTTCTACCTCCAAGACCAATCAAAACACCGACCAAAACACCAATAAGAATCCTAATCAAAACAACAATCAAAGCAATGTTGAAACCAAACCACCACCATATCGAACATCATCAAATCAAAGAAGATTTACACCTTTGGGATAGTCATTGGAATCAACATTGAAGGAACTTCTTGCAGCCAAGGTTATAACACTACAAGAGGCATGGGATTGGGAACCAAGAGTTAAACCCTCTTGGTGGAATGATGCACACTACTTTAATTTTCACCGCAACAAGGGACATAAAACAAATGACTGCATGCAACTGAAACATTTGATACAAAATTGGATTGATAGAAAAGAAATATCAATAGAAGGACCCCAAACAAATGTTGATCATGGAGCATTGAAGAATCCTTTACCAAACTATGAAAAATGGGAATCCTCTTCATCAAACACCAAAGGGAAAAATGTGAACTGTGTTTATGATTCTACCATTCTTCATATTGAGGTAGTTGATGATCAAACCCATGACAAGCAAGACTTTATTGCAGCTGATAATCCAATTAATGACATCACAATTGAGCATGAATTATTACAATTGAAAATCAAAACAAATACATTGTCACAATTGAAAATCAAAACAAATACATTGTCACAATTGAAAATCAACTCAATGACATCAATGACAAATCTAATCTAATCAATGAAATTGTACCAATAAATCTGTTAGTAAACATGGCTGCAAATGATAATCAAATTAATGTCATTAAAATCAAAGATAAACAAGACAACATGCCAGTCAATGCAACCACAAGAGCTTAGTCAAAGTATGTCTTGAAGGGAAGTACTTCTAAAACATCCATTGTCCCATCAAATCAATACAACATTGTTGATCAATTACAAAAAATCTCGGCTCAAATATCCATATTGGAACTGGTCAAAATTTCACTAGCTCACAAAGAAATCCTAGAACAAGCTCTAGTAGCCACCATAGTACCAAATAATCTGGAAGTTTATCAATTCCAACCTATGATGGGACACTTGACTGCACCTCATTGCTTATCATTTTTAGAACATGATGATGTATCACTTACACATCCACATAATGTTGCCCTTCATATTGAGGTTTTAATTCACAAACACTGGGTCAAACGTGTTCTAATAGATGGTGGAGTTGACCTAAATATCTATACTTTAAAAATTATTCATGCACTTGGATATTCAAAAAATCCAATTGATGCCAGAAGAAAAATCATTATCAAAGCCTATAATGATGAAGAGAGAGCTTCCCAAGGACTAATTGTGTTACCAATTCAAGTAGGACCGGTTGTAAAAGATATAATTTACCAAGTGTTAGACAAAGAGTTGACATACAATATACTCTTGGGATGTCCTTGGATACATGAGATGCAAGCGGTACCATCCACATAACACCAATGTTTGAAATTTCCTTTCAATGGACAAAACATGACCATTTTAGCTGATTCTAACAATCCTCAATATTGCAACACACTCAAATCAGTCCAAGACACCTTTGTACCACACAACAAGGAAGTTATCACTCCTAGTTCCTCAAACAAGGAAGGTCAAATAAGTTCTTTGTCAAATCAGCTTGAGAAAAAGGTTCAGTCAAAGGATAAAGGTATTGGGGATTCCACGCCCTCAAACAATAAAAGTCAAATAAATTCCTTATCAAAATAGTTTGACTAAAGATCCAATTGAAAGAAAAAGGCATAGGGGAATATTCTATTGAGCAATCATTATGTCTTTTACAGCTTCCGCCTTCTCCTAAATCCTATGGGAAACCATCCACATCAAAACAACAATCTTCACAGCCTACCACACTCTTTGAGGGTAAATTTGTCAAAGAAGGCACTTTAGTGGAGGAATCTAGAGACAAGGACATTTTAAGTTGGTTATACAAAGATGAAGAAACATCACAATAATCAACTTCCAATGTACAAACAAAACAATATGGTAAAGAGAAAACAATCCTAGAAAAGATGGGGTACAAAGGAAACGGTCTTGTTGGCAAAAGAAAAGAGGGTATCATAGAACCAATACATCCTATCATAACCAATCCAAAAGATAAGACATGGCTAGGATACAAAGAAGAGACCAAAGAAGAAACTGAGTAGCAGATTGTTGAGTGAATCCTTCAATTGTGAGATAGTTCTGAAACGGATTCCAATGAGTATGAATGGGATTCCCTCTTTGAAGAATCTTGTTATGAAAAATAAATTGATGTGATATAAAGGTATGCACCAACACGACGAAGGGACAAAGCTCAGGGTCTAGACCACTTGAATTTGGATCACAACATATCGATGATTCCAGTGAAGACGATTAGACCTCAAGCGAGATAGATCCTTCGGAAGAGAGTAACATCATAGACCTCGATATTGCTATTGAACACTTTGACGACATTACCATCAAGACACCCCTTTTGACCTTAACCAATTTGATGATTCCTTGCTATTGGTACACCCTGAACTAATTGACTGGGACCAAACTGAGCTTCTTGACATACCTATCTTTCCAAACTATGATGCCATTGTAAACTTCCTTTGCTCTGATGATCCTAAAACTTGTTCCACCACCGAATCTCATAACGAAGCTTCAGATAAGGGGAGTTCCAAATGTCTCAACTACAAAATAATATCAAAAGTGGATCTAATGGTGAAAACCATTTAATGGAAGTATTAGATGAAGAAAAAGTAAAAATAAAGAGTGCATCTAACAGTGAAAACCTCTCTGAGGCGCCAAAACATGGGAGATTTGACACTCTTCCTAAGCACTATCATGAGAGATCTTCAGTATTGATTGAGCCCACACAGTCCATCAACATTGGTACAGGTGAAACAGTCAAGACTCTACATCTAGCAACATTCATGACAGAGGAAGAAAAACCTAGCTTGAACATTAAATTCTTTGAAGAGAGACAAATCAACTTTTCTTGGTCATATGCTAATATTTTGGGGATAGATCCAGAACTTATAATGCATCATTTATCATTTCCACTTGGAGTGAAACTAGTGAAACAAAAATTTAGAAAAATGCATCCCCATATTGCCCTAATGGTGAAAGTTGAATTGAAGAAACTATTGGATGCAGGATTTATCTGACCTATTGATTATTTTGAATGGATCTAAAATGTTGTACTAGTTTCAAAACCAGATAACAACATCAAGATACAAATGGACTTTAGAGACCTTAATAGGGCTTGTCCAAATGATGATTTTCCTTTGCCTAATATTGACATCATTGTAGATTTGACAGTTGGACATGAAATGTTATCACTCATGGATGGATTTCTGGGTTACAATTAGATAAAAATTGCACCAACAGATTAAGATAAAAGTGCTTTTGCATGCCCATGGGTTACTTTCTGTTGGAATGCCATGCCTTTTGGGTTGAAGAATGTTGGGGCTACATATCAGCAAGCGATGACAACTATCTTCCATGACATGATGCATACTTTTATGGAGGATTATGTAGATAACTTTCTAGCCAAATATTACACTAGGGAGGTACATTTGGAAACTCTACATAAAATGTTTACCAGGTTGGAGAAATTCAATGTGCGGTTAAATCCCAAGAAATGTGTATTTGGTGTGACATCAACTAAAATTTTAGGATATATAGTATCAGCTAAAGGCATTGAGGTGGATCCTGTGAAATTCAAAGCCATCATGGAGATGCCTCCTCTTAAAAACATCAGCCAACTTAGATCTTTACAGGGACAATTCCAATCTATCAGAAGGTTCATCGCACAACTGGCAGATAAAACTCATCCTTTCAATCACTTATTGCACAAGAATGTTTCTTTCAAATGGGATGAAAAATGTGAAGCATCTTTTAATCAAATGAAATAGTATTTGATGTCACCACCCATACTAGTATTTCCAATTGAGGGAAAACCATTATTACTTACATAGCAACAATAAGGGTATCTTTGGGCACTCTATTGGCACAGGAAGATTCTGTGGGAAAAGAAATGGATATTTATTACATCAGTAGAGCCTTGAATGGCTATGAGATCAACTACACATTTATTGAAAAATCTTTAATGGCGGTAGTATTTGCTACTTAACAAATAAGACACTACATGTTAACCCATACCATCAAACTCATAGCAAAAATTGATCCATTGAAGTATCTACTCAGCAAAGTTTCCCTAACAGGAAGACTAGCCAAGTGGGTAATGATATTGAGCAAGTTTGACATCCAATATGTGGACAGGAAAGCAATCAAGGGCCAAGCGATAGCCAATTAGCTAGCTAAAGAACCATTACAAGATGATCATCCCATGAACATTGAATTTCTAGATATAGATGTCCTTACAGTGTCAACACAACAGTGGATGTTATATTTTGATGGATCTTACATGCAACATGGGTCAGGTTCCAGAATCGTATTTTTCATGCCTCAAGGACACACCATTCCAAATTCCTACATGTTAATGTTTCCTTGTACTAATAACACAACTGAGTATGAAGTATTGATTGTTGGTATCAAGGCAGTCGTAAAGTGGAAAAATCAAAGAGTTGCAAGTCTATGGAGATTCCCAATTGGTCATAAATCAAGTGAATGGTGATTATTAGACAAAAGATGACAACTTGATGCCATATAAAAGAATGGTCGATGACTTCAAGAAGTATTTTGTGGAGATCAAATTTGAGCAGATTCCAAGAGGGGACGCCAAAGTTGTTGATGTTATGGTGACCATTGCTTCTCTCCTATAAATACTTGAGAAATGAAGCCATTATGAGTTCATGGTGGAACAACTGTTTAACCCTTCCTATGATAACCCTGAATCCAAAGTCATATACCATCTAGTTGAGGTTGAAGCTTCTACCTATGGGAAGATCTACACCTATCTAAAAGACAATACCCTACCACCAGATCTATCCCGAAACCGAAAACGTAACTTCATTTGACAAGCAACTCGACATACCCTAATAGTCAATGTACTTTATCGACGAGGTCTTGATGGCACTCTCCATCGTTGTCTTGAACATAATGAAGATGAAACCGCTTTATGTGGGGTTCATGAAGGTATTTGTGGAACTCATTTAAGTGGACTAAGTCTCACTAAGAAACTTTGTTTGTGGTATTACTGGCTGAATGTGGAGAAGGAGTCTTTTCAATTTGTTAAGAAATGCTAGAAATGTCAAATTCATGGAAACCTCATATGCGCACCAACACAGGAGCTACAACCATTTGCATCAACATGGCCTTTCTGTCAGTGGGGACTGGGCCTTGTAGGTAAGATTCACCCACCATCTTCCAATGGACACAAATTCATCATCATAGCCACATAATATTTTACAAAATGGATTGAAGCTATTCCTTTGACCACAATCACCATAAAACAAATTGCCTCTTTTATCCTAAATTACATTATTTGTTGGTACGACATTCCTCAACCCATTGTCATTGATAATGACAGACCTTTCAAGAATCAGGATGTCCAAGAACTTTGTGAAAGGTTTCATATCCAACATCGATTTTCCACACCATACTACCCTCAAGGAAATGGCCAGGCAGAGGCCTCAAAAAAAACCATTATGAAAATCCTGAAGAAAATTGTCAACGATGTTGGAGGTGACTGGCATATTCAACTGAGCCCTGCTTTGTGGGCTTACAAAACTAGTATTCGCACCACAACAGGAGCCACACCATACACTCTTGTATATGGATCAGAGGCCATTTTACCTATTGAGTTCAAGCTACCATCACTCAGTGTGTTACTAAAGGGGATCATTTCAGATGAAGATTATCAAGTGTCTAGGCTACATGAATTAGAACTATTAGATGAACATCAACAGCAAGCTGTAGATCATTTGAAATCCTATTAACAAAGGATTTCTAGGAGTTACAATCACAGAGTAAAACCAAAAGCATTTTAGGTTGGTGACTTGGCCTTGAAAGAGAATCCATGAAATCAACAAGATCGAGAGAAGAAAGGAAAATTTGAATCAAATTTGCTAGGACCCTTTGTCATCATATTAGTCTATAGATCAGGATCTTATCAGTTGTCCATGCCTGAAGGGGATTTGTTTGATGAGCCGATCAATAGCCTACATCTCAAAAAGTTCTATACCTAATTCATCCAGTGCACTTTAAAAGTCCTAAAAATAAAAAAAAATGAAGAAAAAAGGTAAAAAATAAAAAAAAAACATAAAATTTAAAAAAGTGCAATAAAAACTAGTGAAAACCTAGCAACAAGTGCTATTTGTGATAGAAATTATATTTTCCATCTATTTGAGCATGTTTTGGCTGTTCACTTTTGCCATCATTTTGTATATCATCAGAGAATCTCATGTACATATCTTTGCATTGTGGTCATGTCTCACTTTGGATTGGGGGCAAAATCCTGAACTCACTGGTGGCAATAAACTTTGAGCTTAAACCAACAAATAAACAACGGTACGACAACACAACAAACACAATGATCATAGTGCAACTTAACATTGAAACATTGATTATCAAAATTCAAACAAACCATCCATATAAAACAACTAAATCAATCAAATCAAAACAAATCTAAATGGGTGATGTTCTTTTGAATCATGGTTTTATTACTTTAGCATGAATGCTCAACTATTGTACAAGTTGATTTTTGTTATCATTTCTCTGGAGCGACTCGATGTTGTCTTGAACTAGAAGAGCTATGATCGAGAATGATATTTTCTTTGTTTGTTGTCTGTGAGTTAATCATTATTACTGTGCAAATTGTTGCGGGACATGCTCTACAAACTATCATTGATGACATTCAAAATTTTCATAGGAACATGATTAAGTCTTGTTTGTTTACGTGAGGAATGCTCAGGTCATCTCAATTTAATTATACCTAGATGCTTGTGTTAATTGCAATATCAAAAATCATGGAATTTGTACTCAGGTCATCATGGTCTAATTATACCATTGATGTTTGTACTCACTTTCAACAATTCAAAGGCTCAATGATGATAAAAGCATGGAAAATCGACTACTACGATGACAACTTTGCATCTTTAGATCTACATGGTTAAGTTAGATTGCATCCATATTAGTTTTGCATCTACAGTATAGATTTTCCAAGGCTTGCACAATTTTCAAAATAATGTTATCTCTATCATTAATGGATTGAGTACATTTGACATTAACAAAAACATATCATTCTCATGTAGTTGCATAATCATTTGCATATCATACATACATTAGAAAATATTATTATATCATTTGTCCATCCACACATTACATCATGATATTTGCATTAGAAAACACAAAAAGAAGTGCATGGCATCTCACTTGCATAATCAAATTCATCCCATATAGTATAAAAGTATCATATATTTTCACTAAGAAAATATAAAAACATAAGGGGCATCACATTTCATTTGCATCCATTTCATAGCGTAAAGCATCATCCACAAAACATATAGAAAAATAAATCATGCATCATCATTGCATCCATACATAATCACATAAGTATCATATAAACATCATATAAGCGTCATTACGTAGAAATTAAATGCATTCATCATAGGAATCCATCATGAAATCATAAACACATATAGATCGATAATCATCGCTGCATCTCATATAAATCTCAAAATAATAATATCAAGTGTACAATGATGTCCAAATATGTGGAGATATATAATATCAAAAAAATGGCAAAAACCATAATTTCTCAACTAAATCAGTGTATACATTGTGTCTCATCAAAAGTGATCATAACAAGGGCTATGTGCTGCTACCCCTAGACAATGTTGGTCCTATACCCCCTCGTGCACCTGATGCCCCTGCCCCTAGATCTCTATGAGGTGGTGGCCCTGTAACACCCCTGTTGGTAGTCCTAGAATGAGTGTGGGAATTGGTGGACTGAGCATACCTGACCTGACACTCTGGAGGCACTACCTCATGATATCACCCTCAGTAGTACTCAACCTCCCTAGTAGAGCGTCGTACCTATCTAAGTAATATGTTGTTGATGTGCCCTTGACCAATCTCTGTAGTCTCTCGACCACACCCTCTACCTGCTCACACCATTTTCTATGGGTATCTCTCTTAGTTGTAAGGGTGGCAATTTGCACCTGTGCTTGAGCCTGAACCTATGCCTATGTTTGTAGTTG
Organism: Sequoia sempervirens; assembly: GCA_007258455.2. NCBI lineage: Eukaryota > Viridiplantae > Streptophyta > Pinopsida > Cupressales > Cupressaceae > Sequoia > Sequoia sempervirens. The sequence goes on from VDFB02039499.1 coordinate 110,297, forward strand.
ACCCTGTATCTGTGCTAGTTGTCCCTGTAATGTCTAAACCTAGGTTTGTAAGGAAACAATCTGAGCCTACTACTGCTAAGAAGGCAACCAAATCTGCACATGTTGTGTTGCAACCACCAACGATCACCTCTTTCGAGGCACTATGAGATCTAACACATGTCTACTGCCCCATCACCTCCATCACCTCCATCACCATCTCCCCCACCATCACCACCATCTCCTTCTCTTCCACCTCCCCCATCTCCATCATCACTGCTCTCTCCCTCCTCCTCCTCATCACCTCCTCTACCCATCCTCCATCTCGGTGCTGGCTCATCATCTAACAATGGTACCGACTCATTTAGACTAGATATCTGCGGGAAGGGATGCACAAATAAATACTATGTGTACTCCTCTAATACTGTAGCCTCTATGATCTCTAGATGGTAATCCTAGACGATTGTCTATAATCCCTGATACTCCTCAACCGCTGCATCATATGATAACATAGGCCCCCACTTCATAATTTCTTGTTGTCATTGGGAATAAAGAGCCACTCCCTGGGGCATGCCCTGTACTTTGCCATACTATCAAAGCACTCTCCTCAATAGAAATCTCTCAATAATAAAAGGTGTCCTCCAAATCAAGTATCTCAATCAACATGCATATGGCATCTCTATATCATCCTTTGGCCACTACTCATAGTCCACGTATGGCTGCCATGTCACTGTTTCGAGGTCATCTAGAACCCTATGTCAGTACTCTAATTTTCCCAGCTTATGCTAGACAACTAGACCTGTGTATCTGTACACGTATGGTCGACCAACTGGTCGCTATCTATCTGCAACGGGATGAGTGATATTTATATGCTTCCATGCCCATATTTGTAGCAATGTAACTCCAGCTGATAAATTGGCTCCTCTGAGGTATACCACTTGGTGAATATTGTGGTACAAATGTGCAAGCATGTAGGATCCCCAAGCATATTTGGTCCCCTATGTGATCATGCTCTCCAAAATCTAGCCCCATCTAATTGAGAGCCCCTTCGACCTGCGGTCAAGACATAGAAATCGTACAAGAACACAGAGCAATGTCGGATAGGTATCAACCATATCTCACCATGGGATCTCATGGCCACAAATCTGGTCATCCTCAAAAACTCTCTGAAGTGCATCAGTCCCTCCCTGTTCAGTTGAATCATACACAACTAGCCCGCTAACCATTGGAATCCTCAAGATTCGGTACACATCCTCAGGTGTCACTGTCATCTCACCAATGGGTAAATGAAGGTGTTGTGGTCACTGTGCCACCTCTCTGCTAAGGCAGTTAGAAGTCCCCTGTTAATCCTGTGTTGGGGCATGTCAATCAATGAAGTCAATCTACATTGTCTGATCACATCAAGATCAACCTGCACTAGATGGGGTATCAAATCCCGAGTCCTCAGGAAGTGCTCTTGAATCTATAGGACTGTTGAAGGCTCCTATCATCATAACATATCACAAATCAACAAATCAATCAATCAACATCAATCAACCTATCAATCTAATAAGCTTTTATGAGACTTTGATCAAATCTCGTGAGCGTTTATCATTAAACCTCGCCTATCATGAGGTCAATCATCATCAATCTATTATTGATTCTCGCCTATCATGAGGTCAATCATCCTCATCATCCTATAATTGATTCTCACCTATCATGAGATCAATCATCATCTCATCTATCAACATCATCAAACATCATCAAATCAATAGCTGACGTGATCATCAATCATCATAATCAAGGAGTCTAATGTAAAATTCATTAGTTTGGTCTTAATGTGCTGAAATAGTGTTTTAATGCGCTAAAAACATTGATGCACTAGAAAACTTCACTGATGTGCTAAAATAGGGTCTCAAAGCACTAAATCTCTATATGCGCCATCAAATTTCATCATTATGCTATTTCATTTCATCAATGCGCAAAATTAATCTATGCACTACAAAATTCAATGGATGCACTAAATCTTGACCTAAATGCACTACTTCATCGAATGTGCTAAAAAATGACTTTATGCGCTACAAAATATCACCTATATGTTATTTTTCCCCATGCGGTAAAGAATTCAACCTATGCGCTACAAAACATACCCTATGTGCTAATCTATTGTATGTGTCATAATAGCGACCAAATGCACTACATCGGGTTCCTAATGTGTTAAAATGTGAAAAGGTAGAATTTAAACGTGAAAAATGAGAAAAAAATGAGATTCAAATTTTACGAGGAAGTTTTTTGGGGTACGTATCAGAGGTCCATACGCAGTCGGACGATTGTGACGTTGCACACGCTTGAATCGGTGTGTCTGGATTAGAATCACCATTTTGCTCAAAAAAAATTCAACTCACTCAATCAATCCAAGTTTTCAAAATGCAAATGCACAAATTAGTTTAAATCACATTGTTTTAACCTTTTAAAGGGTGATTAAGTCAGATTTTTAATGAGATTGATTTATTTTATTTTTCAAAGGGGCTTAATTAATCAACTCATCACCTAGTAGGTTCAACATCATTTTTCAGGAGATAAATCATCTCTATGTCATAAAATTTGAAATCATCATCAAATCATAAAAAAATTAAAAATTAAAAATTAAAAATTCATTGGTTTACAATTTTTGGCCAAACTGGACACTGAAATTATTATTTTTAACTAAATCTTCACTTTCAAGCACCTATAGCGGCTACACCATAAGGAATTTGAAGATGATGCAAACTAGAGTTTCATGACATTTTGTCTGTAGATTCTAAATATATTTTTTTCAAATTTTTTTGAATCAAATTGCACTTCTTTTTCCATCTCTCTTGAAACTAGTTTTTTTTTCTTCAGAAAACAACATTTTTAAAAAGTGATACTCACCGTATAACGCAAATTTTTTTTTCCATGAAAGGTAAAATTCTAATTCTTTTCTTAGATTTGTAACTCCGATATCTAGTGCTTCCACTTAGATATTTTTTTATTGAATATTTTTTCTTTAATAAAATTTTGAAGTCAAACCAATTACAATTCAGACATAGCGCGACCGTATAATACATAACTTTTTTTGTATGTATCAAAATTAATTTTTTTTTTGTTGGATCAAGGACTTCAATATCTGGTGCACTCATATTTTTCAATTTTTTTTTTGATAATCTGTTATTTGTCCACATGTGCAAAACATAGAACTTGATTTTTGGTGAAAAACCTATGTTTAATAAAACTAAAACAATAAATACACAATAAAACCAAAACATATTAAAATTATAGTTGTTGGATAGCTCGTTCCGAGGACTACCTGATTCCAGTTGGGTTTGTGAAGTCTCCTCCATTTTCATCCTCAACCCGAGCTTCGAAGCATAAAAAATTGGACTTTCAAAGTGCGTAAGGGGGAGAATGAGGCCAAAGGGGGGTTTGAACAAACCCCCTCCCCAAAAGGGGTTTTAATTTGTTTTTTGTATGTGCATGCATTAATTGGGTTCACTCAAATCTTGGTTTGAGCGAACCCTTTTTTGGTTCGTTCAAACCAACTAGTTCATTTGAACCTACATAATCAATTTTTTTGCCATGGGGTCATTTTTTACAAGTTTTCCTTCCTCATTTGAATTGTAAATCACTTTTGTTGGTTTACCCACTCAAAAATCAACGTCTAGGGCATATCGATTTTTTTTTGTCAACGTCATCAACAAATTTTTCTTTGAAGCAATGTGTAAACACATCACTTCAAAGAGGGGAAAAATGTATACACCTAAAATCGGTCAGGATAATTAATTAAAACAAGTTATTTAATTAATGAACCTCTTATTTTGTCTACTTAAAAATAAATTCTAAATTTATTTATATAGTTTCTAATTCTTCCATCTTAAATCACATTCTTCTAATTTTAATTAAATGAATAAATTGCAATAGTTTGTTTTATTTAAATAATATCTTCTCACTAAATTTGAATAATTCCTAATTTGAATTTAGTCACAAGTCTCTAACTTTTCCTCTTGCCACTTCATGAAGTGTCTCATGAATTTAAATATCCTTAATACATAAATTGGAAATATCCTCAACAAATTTTTAAACAAATTGGAGACACTTGGCTCTCTCCATCATTTCATTCTCTCTCTCACTTGGCATGGTGTTCTTTTAAAGGGAACCATCTCCATGATTCCCTCTAACTTCTTCATTCTCCACCATTCATCTCTCCAGCTAAAATCTTAATCATTGGTTGCTACTACATCACAATATGCCTTGGAAATCCTATAAATATAGCATCATTCTATAGCTTTTCATATCCCCTCTTTGAGAAATCTTACTCTGCAGAAATTACCTTAGAACACTTTGAGCATTGAGAGCATCTGAGCATTTAGTAATTAGGATTTTAGAAGCATTTATTTTAGCACAACCATGGCTTAGTTATTAGCTACATTTCCATTATCATTTCATTTTTTATACAAAATTTGCATCATAGTCTTTAGCATTATATCCATTATCATATCACCATTATCATTTACAACATATCATATAATTCAATCATTGTGTAGGAATAGATTTACTGCATTTCCAACATTCTGTTCTTCAGGTTGTCATTCTAACAGCCATAGTGCATACACAAATCTAAGAGCCATTATAATTTAATGAATCCCTGATGATAGGAAACAATGGAATAATTTTAGGGAATTTGTTGTGTTTCAATCTGATTAGTTTTGTGATTCAATTCTCTAATATAATTCGTTTAATTGATTGTTTGGTTTTATTACTCATTTACTCACATTTCACAATTCACACAATACACTTAATACTCACCTAACACAATTTGCATCTCCTAAGAACATAGTTGTGACAAAAGGTAATATGTAGAAGGGAGTGTTGTTAATGAATGAATTGAAAGAGAAAGTACCATTTGATTTGGGGTTGCTCTGTTTCCATAAACTATTTCTCAAATTTGATAATAGAAACAAAATGCAAATCAAAGACTAAAAATCACTCAATTTTTTTATGGAAAATGTCTATACAGGGACTCATTCACCCTATAGCAAATGGGTCCTATTTGCTCTCAAAATTCACACCCTAAACTGAACTATACAAGTTTCAGCAATCTTGGAGAATCATTGGATTCACTTCTATGTGGGACTGTTGGAACGAAGTGAAACCTCTGGGTCCTAGGCCGGTTCGTAACTGGTAATATCACCTAAACTACAGACTTGACGAGAAAAGGGTGAGATTATGACTGTGTAAAACAATAAAATACTGAAAATATAAAATGGAAAGGGTGATACACCGAACTAATAAGAGCTATGGAATACTTTGATTTACACTTGAAAATTGACAATGAACATAAGATTACACATCAAATTTCTATAAGCTTTGCATTAATGTTTCACAAACAGGTTTGATTCACACACATTTTCAAGAAGGAAAATATTTTCTCAGATTAGAATTCATGTGTAATTCTGTGAACACAGTTTGTAATTCATATAATGCTACTTTTGCAAAGGAAGGCATGAAAACAAAAGATAAAGTTATAAGGGAATAGAAGAAATTCACAAAATAACTTGATCATCAACCTGAAATGCTCAACACTTTGCAAGAACAAGATGGTAATTTGAATCATCAATAGTGACCAAGGTAAACTCTGTATATTATGCTCCAAATGAGTTACAAAACCTACAAAATATATGACAAAGGACTCTCCAAGTCACAAAGTCTCTATCTGCCTATTCAGAACTCTCCTACAAATGAGTTACATAAATGGATAAGTAGCCAAACTCCTAAGTTGCTCCACAAAATAAGGTTCTAGAAAACCTCATTTTCGTAAGCCAACATAAAGCCAAAAAATAAGGACCAAAATTTACATAAAAAATGACTCTTCAAGGTTGGAAAATTCAAGTTAATCTTATCCCACCATAAAAGGTCCCTAAATATGCTCAAAATGTTTCTAAACTGTCTTCAAATATCCTTATTTTACTCCCAATGTTGGGAAACTAAAAAAATTCCCTATATACCCTCTCCTTGTCATTAAGACTCAACTGTATCCCTTTTTTGCATTTAGAATAATATAAACTAAGTGGTTTATAAATACACCACTTAAGTAAATATTTTACAATTTCAAAACAAAATGAAAAAATAAATGGCAAAGGCTTTGGCCTATGTTTTAGAAAAATATATGAAAAGGGAATATTGACCAAGTCTTTACAAAACACAACTTAGTGGAAAGGTCATGGGTATTAGTTTATTGCAAAGTTCTTAAAATAAAAGGAAAGAAACATGCCTTTATATTATCGACATTTTAGGGCAGAAGAAACCCTAAAGATCAAACTCACATCATTATTTCATTTCACTTCATACATTTCCTCTGTTTTGATGCACTGCCATGAGCTATGCACAGGTCAAAGTTTAGATGCTTTTGGAGGTGAATCTGGATGAGAACTTGGAATTTTATACAAAATTCATGCAATGAAGTGTGGTATGCTATGCTCCACCAAAAAATATCAATTTTTTTTTGTTAATTTTTTGATGATCTTCGACTGTACTTTATCTTGTCAGGCCTCTTTCATCTAAACTGTGTGTTTGCAAAGACTTGGAATTTGAGCAACACCCAAGCCGCCATGTGAAAATTTTATTTGCAGACACCAGAGAAATCATTTTCTTGAATGGTCAAATCATAAGGAACATAAAATGTAGTTATATTTGTTTGTCTCATGCATCTGGATTATCTTTATACTAATGCATTTTCCTTTAGAGGGCCTCATTCAGAAAATAAGGGCTTCATTCTTCTTGTTGGCTGCTACAAGAATTCAATGCTTGTTGTTTCACTACATTCATTAGCTTCTTCTTTCAATGTGTATAGAAATAATAGCATTTTTTGTTGTCTCTATGCATACACCCGTAGATCTGAACATTTATGTAAATAAATGGAAAATTCTGGGCCACAACCATACTGGGTAACATTCAACTTCTATATTTATTTTCCATAGCCATTCTGGCTCATTGTATTTATTTAACTGCAGTCTTAAAGTATTTTGGTACAAGCATTCAAGGTGGCTTTTATACACCTGTTTCTGGCTTCTTAATTTTCATGGTGAACCTAGATCTTCATGATAGTATATTTTGAATCTTTTGGTACAATTCTGTCTATCAGGTTCATTTATATTTTGTTCTACATGATCCTTGTTAACAAAGTCTTCTAAGTAGTTTTGATAGGAATAATGTGTAATACAAAACTACTTCTATTCACTATAATTATTTTCTTTTTCTAAAACATTAGAACCCCTACAATCTGGGATAACCCTTTTTGCTAGATCTGTAAGCTTTGTTGTTGCAGCTTCAAGTCTTTATGAAGGATAGGATTGTGATGCAAGTACTCTTTATACTTTCTCCAATATTGTCTACAAGTACTTTTCATGTGACTCTATCCTCAATTGCGAGTATCTTTGAACCTCTAGTTAAGCATGTAACTTTTTCTATACCTCTTGTTGAGCATTCATGGCCTTTGCAATCTGTATTGCCTATAGGTTTAAATATTTAACTTTAATTGCCACAGATGTTTTAGATATCAACTGTAAGTCTATCCATGTCATAATCTAGCTGCATTACACAAACATAGTTTTCACATGAAAGTTGTGCATGATAACACTCTTTACCATTTATGTGACTGTCACATAAATGTTGTGGCTATTTCCTCAATTATGCATTATAATCACCATTATGCATATTATCATACAAAAAATTTAGTCCCTTAGGCCTCATTTATAGTCACTTAAATGTAACAGCTATAAATGCACAACTGGTCATTGATTATTACAAGAGAACCAAACTGCCATATGCATATTGATTGTTTCCTTGATTGCTCCAAATTTTCAAACTTTGCTTATTCAAACATCACTATTACTGCTTAACCCTCTCTATCATTTCTCACAATATTTGTTCTATCAACTGTTGCTCCTTTGACTCACTTGACTATGCATTGTCCACAAAAACCCCTTCCTTCTTAATTAATGATTGGCATGCCATCCCTTTTAAGATGACAAGCCATTATTTAATGCTGCCTTGGTCCTTTTCAGGGAATGACTGTGCTTCTCTTTATGAACTATCTTTTTACTCTTTATGACTATAGCCTTATCTTTTGTTCATAACTATCCTCATTTCCTGTGACACTTCTTGCTTCTTGAACTGATAGGGCAGGTTCATATCCATCTTTACTTCCATGTTTTGTCTTTTGCAAGGTTACTACAAATCCTTCATTTTCACAGAGCATATATATGTTATTTCACAGAGCATAATATTTGTCCACACCTGAACCCTCTGAATAACTATGGCCGTAATTTCTCCTCTTATGCATGTTGTTGAATAATCCTTATGTTCTTCCATTTAATACTCAACAATGCATATCTTAATTCATGATTATTTCATTTTCTTGATCTGTATTTTTATGGTATTATGCTTCCAGTTGAATGATCATGTTATTTTATACTCCTTCACTGCTTCAATGAACAAATATCTTCCAATGACATATTATAATTGCAATCTACATTGAATGTACTGAAGTGTACTTCATGAGTTGAGCATAAACAATGAGCTGGGATCAACCCTCATGGGAGCCACATTTATCTCCACTCATTTAATCTATAAATAACTGCACATGAAACAAACAAGTTAGAAAATATGATTGTCTTTTGTGTGTACGTTGATCAAATGGTTTTCCTAGACACCTGAGGCATTCATTGATCTTTTGATGCACACGGAGACAAATTGATGCATGGATAGGTGGATAATATAAATGATCATGTACAGTTATAATTTTTCATTGCTTAGAGTATAACTCTAACACATTGCTTGACTGTTGCAGGAATAGGAGCGCATGGAAACTAGGAAGGACAAGCAACGGGGACAACGTCAGAGCAAGACAAACCTCAACTAGTCATTCATGCAATGACTGGTCATCCCTTCTACATGCTTATTTATTTCCTTCATCTATTCATGTATTGATTTATCTTTATTTGCATCAAAGAAAAGTCAGTCTCACAACCTGTTGTGTGAGACAGATGTACCTTATCACATTCAATAAAGATTACATTTTCAGAAATATGTGAACCTTTTTGTATTACATGCATATGTATGAATGTAATGGTCTATAGTTGGAATCTAAGATCAAATTTTTTATTCATGCATTTGAATGTGATGAAGAAGGATAATAGAATTTACCTTTTCTTCTCTAGTTTAAAACAAACTCTACCCTTTTGAACCAATGAGTGAAAAATGGGTAACAGGTCCCAAATTAGGGTTTTCTAAATTTGACTTTTATATTTCTGAGGCGATCCTATGTGTTTGTTGTTTTAGATCTATAATAGGCAATCCTTTAATAAATTTTCCAAATTTTATGCTTCTAAATGCAAGTTTGGCTAGGTTTGAATGATGAAAAACGTGACTAATTCTAATATGAAATATAAATCTAAATGATTGAATGATGATTTCAATTCTAACGCTATGCAAAAATAAACTTAGATCTAATGCAATTTTTTTAATTTTTAGTGATTTTAAGCAATGCAAACATGCAAATTTAACTCTACGTGCAATATTCACTAATGCAAAATTAAAGAACTCTAAATGTAATGAAAATATAATGTAAGTCTAATGCAAATTATTGAAAAAGTAAGATCTAGGGTCAAAGGGACTCCAATTTTCATAATTTTATTGTACAAGGTTGGGTTCACCAAAATGATATGATAAGAAATAGAATGGGACTTTCCCAAAATAGAAAAGTAGATCCAAAGAGGGAAAAGGGGTCCTACTTCTCTCCGATCACTAGGAAATGAGATCCACACCATGAAATAACAATCAAGGTGTGAATCTTCTGATTTTCCTTTTATGCTAGGATGGGGGTGAAGGTCTAATAACACTTTGGGGAAAAGTATTTGAACTAGCAAAATAACTCCAAATTTAGATCTACAAAATGCATTGAGGAGATTCAAAATAAAATAGAAGGAAAGAGTAAAATTTCTAAAGAAATAGAGGATAATAAATGTTGTGCACTTGTCAAAAAAAAATCTTGCAACCGTAACAAGGACTCATTTTCCATATGGCGAATGGGTCCTAGTAGACTTTTTTCGAGGAACTCTAAATCTAAAACTACAACCTAGAAATTGTGAAAACTTATTGTCCTTGCAACCTTAATAGGGACTAATTTTCCCTAAGGAAAATGGGTCATGGAAAGCTTTTTCAAAAAACTCTAAGTCTGAATTTGAAGTTCTAGACCCACACTTCCTGTAACTTGAAATCCTCGCTCTCGGATTCAGATCTATCAAAAACCTGCAAAACAAATTTTGTATTTTGTTGATGGATAGGGGTTTTCCTCCATCAAACCCCAAGTTTGGTAATTAAACCTTGATGATGAATAGAAATCTGAAACATGAAATGTGTGTGCAATCCTAGACTTAAGTGTTTCTAAGATTAAAAGATCTCTAATAATGCAAAGAAACTCTATTCAAGTGTTAGAATAAGATCCTAGAATGAAACATGAACAATGCATAAGACCTACTTTAGAAAATCTCAAATCCCCTTAATAAGTCACAAATCTGAATATGCCTCTCTTTAGGCTGAAAATAGAGTGATCATAGAAGATGGAATCACTTAGGAAACAAGTCATCAGGCTTGGTTAAGTCTCATGATTCTTCTCCCAAAACCTAGAATCCATCATGATTCTCCATATGCATCTATCATCAATTCTTCAACTATGCTTGATCTTTGATGATAAAATGAGCTTAAAGACCTGCAAAAACAATAGAATGTTACTAAAATACTTCACTTTATTATGAATGCAGATGGTAAAAAATTGATAATATTTACATTAGAGATGAAATCTCGTTATAATGTACAAAGATTATATTTAAGAATGGAATTTTTCTAAAAAGAAACTATAGAAGATAGAAGAAATAATCTTATCTACAATATTATACAACATTGAGCATAAATTAAATAAATACTAAATATTATTTTGATACCCTCCCTCAATGCTCAATTTATCAACTACACCAAGATGCCCCCTTAATTTCCAAACTTACCTGGACTGAGCGACTTGGTGAGAATATCTGTTGTTTTCTCCTTTGTCAGAACATACAACAATTGAACAAATCCATCTTCAACAAGCTTCTAAATGAAATGACAATGAGTTTCCACATGCTTGGTTCTTTCATGGAAGTCTGGATTTTTGGCACATTTGAGAAATCCTTGATTGTCATGTAGAATAAGGGAGTCGGACTTGCTTGAGATATTTGCATATCCACAAGCATCTGGTGAAGCCAAACTACCTCACAAGTTGCTTTAGTTGCTCCTTGATACTCTGGTTTTGTCAAGGAAAGATTCACTACATGCTGCTTTTTACTAGTTTGATTGATTACACCAGATCCCAAAATGAAAACATACCCAAAATATTTTCTATCATCAATTGAACCTGCTCAATCTAATTCTATGAAACCAATGAGAACTTAGGATTGTGACTCCTAGTGTATAGAAGTCCATATCAGAAGTGCCCTTCACATAATGTAAAACACGATTCACTACTACCCAATGATCAACCTTGGTGGCTGTCATGAAGTGTGAAATGTAGCTCACTGCAAAACTGAGGTTAGGGCTAGTGGCAGTGAGATAGATGAGGCTGCCCACTGGTTGCCTAAACAAGGATTCATCAACTATAGGGGAATATGATTTAGCTGACAACTTTAGCCCTTTTTCCATGGGTGTGGAGGTAGGTTTGCAATCCTGCATTCATAACTTATCTTGTAGACTTTGAGCATATTTGGACTGGAAGATGAAGATGTTAAACTCTTGGTCTACCAAACCTCAACACCTAGATAATAATGCAAAATTCCTATATTTGTCATGTCAAATGAGTTGCAAAAATCTTGTTTGATCTCATAGATCAAATGTGTCAAGCTACCAATAATGATCAGGTCATCCACATAGCCAACAAGAATAAGAATATCACTACCATTGCATTTGACATATAGATTAGAATTAGATGGACTCCTCTGAAAACCATGATCTATGAGGTACTTGTCGATCTTGATGTACCAAGCTCGAGGACTCTGTTTCAAGCCATAGAGAACTTTCACTAGCATGCACACCTAGTGTTCTTTACCAGAAACCTTGAACCCTGGAGGATGCGTCATATGGACTTCTTCCTTCAACTCGCCATTGTGGAAAGCACTCTTAACATCCATCTAATGGACTTTCCAACCAAACTTGGGTTTCTAGGGCAAGAACAAGATGAATGGTACTCATATTGGCTATAGGAGCAAAAGTCTCCTTATAGTCAATGCCTTCCTTCTATGAGAACCCCCTAGCAACGAGACAATCTTTGTACTTATCAAGGGTCCCATCAGCTTTGTACTTAACCTTATACACCCATTTGTAACTAGTGGGCTTCTTCCCTAGAGGAAGATAAGAAAGGACCCAAGTGTGATTTTTCTGACGACTATGATATTCAGCCTGCATAGCCTTTTCCCACTCAGGAATTCCTTTAGCCTTTGAATATTTCTAAGGCTCATAGACACTATGAATGTTGGCCATGAGAGAAAAATTAACTGTATGTTGTTGTTTTCTCTTATTTTTGGACGATCTCCCCTCAATGAGCTCATCATCATGAAGATCACCAATAGTCTTAGCCCACCATTTAGGTCAGAGAGAAGTGTCAACATTGTATGCATGAAGAGGAGATGGAACTAGTATTGGATCTAGTATAGGTTCAATAGGTGGAAGATCATCATCATTTGGAGGAAATTAGGTTAAGTATCATCAAAAATAGAATCTACATCATCCCTCCCATCAGGTAGACCTAACAGAAGATGGACACCCAAATCAGAAGCCTTCAAAGGTTGATCCTCAGAATGTTGCATAGGCGAGGAAAGGTGAAAAGGTACTCGTTCTTCATCAAAAACAACATCTTGACTGAAAAATGAGATGATCGGTGTCTACATCAATCAACTAGTAAGCCTTATGTTTGTCACTATACCCTATGAACATAAGCTTTTGACTCTTTGAATCTAACTTTGAGCGCTTGGCATCTGGAATCCATACATATGCTAAAGAGCCAAATATTTTTAGACGATTGATCCTAGGTTTGCAACTAGTCCAAGCTTCCTCAGGAGTCTTCCCCTTAACAATGTGATCGAGTAAGAAGATAGGCAGCAGTATAAACTGCTTCTACCCAAAATTTATTAGGAACACTCATGTGTTGTAACATGGAGCAGGCCATCTTAGTGATTGTACGATTGTGCTACAACACTATTTTACTGAGTGTAGGGTGTGGTTAACTGGCGTTTGATGTCGTGTGTATTATAAAAGTTGGAGAAAGCAGTAGAACAAAATTCCCCCACATTATTTGACCTAAGAGTGATTATGGAACAACCATACTCTTTCTACTAAGGCCTTAAACTTCTGAAATATAGTAAACACATTTGATTTATGTCTAAGAAAGTATACCCACATTTTATGACTAAAATCATCAACAAAAAATAAGAAATACTTGCAATCAGTAACAAAAGGTGTATTCATTGGCCCACATACATCAAAGTGAACCAACTATAGTACCTTTGAGGCTTTCCATGAGTCACCATCTATGAACAGTGTCTTGTGCTAATTCCCAACCTGACAAGCTCCACAAACTCCATGATGTTGAGTATGGATCTCAAGTAAACTAGCTACAAGTCCCTCCTGAGCTAGCTGAGAGAGATAGTGCACATTTAAGTTCCCATAGTGCTGATGCCAAAGACTGGTGATGGAAGAATTTTTTGGCTTCCATGGCTAATTTTGGAGAATCACCTGTATCCACCAGTATGTATAGACGATGATCCTCAATACCAACAAACACAATGGTGTGAGTCTTCCGATCAACAATTGAACACTTATGTGCATTGAATACCACATCCAATTGAGGAGAGTGTTGCATAATCTGATTGACAAAGAGAAGGTTTAGTTCCATGCTAGGAACATATTATACATTGAGGAATATGAGATTCCTCCCACAAGACTGAATCTGAATAGTGCCCTTATCGATAACTGTATACTCTTCACCTCCTCTAAAAATAATTGAGTCAGTGAAAGGAGAGAAGTCTATGAACCAATCATGTTGATGGGTGAAGTGTCGCAAAGCACCTAAATCAATGTACCAAGTAGAGGACTTCACATGATCTGTAGGTCTTTTAGCCATAAAAGCGTAAAAGGAAGATTCCTTCTGCTCAGTGTGCTCAACATTTACTTTCTATTGAGACCCTCCCTACTTCTGTTCAGAAGCCAAACACTGATGATAATCCTTCTTCATACATGACCATATTTGTCGTAGTAATTACACTGAATGTTCTTTTTCTTAGAGTTGACCAGAGGTTGACCTGAGCCTTTCTACTATGAAGGCTAACATTTCCCTTTATTCTTAGCTTGAGACTTGGTTGTAAAATCTTTCTCTATAGAGGACGAAGAAGCACTACTACCAAACTATTGTTTCTAGTGCTCCTGTTGCAACAATATGGTACAAAGCTCAGTAAAATTCAAATCAACAATAGTTGATGTAATGTTGAGGGTTTCAACAAAGTGCTCATATGAATTTGGTATACTTTTCAAAGTGATGACTACCATGCCTTCTTCCTCTATCTTCCAACCAATCGCCTCTAACTGATCACAAATATCTTGAATCTTTGTCAAATGCTCATGTAAGAACATTCTCTCATCCATCATGATGGAGAACAACTGATTCTTTAAAAAGAACACACGACTCTTGTTGGAGGTCTCATGCAAGGTTTTCAAATGCTCCCAAATCTCAGCAACTGATTTTTCAAATGAAACATGTGGAAGCTAGTCATCAATAACTAAAAGCTTAATGAGCTTCACTGCTTCACGATTTTTCTCATCAAAATTTTCTTGGTCTTTACCCATCGATGTGGGACGAGTAGCAATGCTTAGAACAATATGATCAAGACAACAATATTTGAAGATAGTCATCATTCACTGCTTCTAGGTATTATAACTTTTCGACCATTGAATCATTGAAGATTGGGCTAAGTTAGATAAAAAGGCAAGAGGAACAATAAGGTTATGTCTTGCTGATGCTGTTCTTTTGAATGTTTCAATGGAAACTAGTGCATATAAATTATGGAAAAGAATAGGGGATATTTATCAAACTAAGAGTCTCACCAATAAGTTGTATCTGAAAAGGCAATTATATTCATTGAAAATGAAAGATGGTGATTCAGTTGCACAACATTTGAATGCTTTCAATTTAATTCTCAGTCAGTTAGCATCTGTAGATGTAAAGCTAGAGGATGAGGATAAGTGCATTTTATTGCTTTGTTCTTTACCAAATTCTTGGGAAAATCTAATTGTTGCAATTAGTGGAATGGTGCAGATCCAAAGATGGACAACATTATTCCTACTCTCCTGTCAGAGGAGATGAGGAGGAAGTCTAAGGAGGAAATCCAAGATGCCTTGTTTGTAAAAGGTAGGTCTAAGAAAAAGGAGCCTAAGGGAAACAAGGAAGGGAAGGGTAAGTCAGAAGGACGAAGTAAGGTAAAGTGTTGGAACTGTGGGAAACCAGGACATGTGAAGAAGGATTGTAAGAACAAGAAAGAGAGTTCTGATTCTTCTACAGAGGAGTCCTCAGATAATAGTAATGATGCATTGGTTATTTCAGCTAATATTATTTGTGATAACTCTTTGCTTCATGTTTCAGAGTAATCTTCGAAGAGAGGATGGTAGTCACGATGCCATGTGTGACTCGGTATCACGGTTCAGTGGGAGTTATTGGCAGTGACTTGGATGCATCATTGGTAAGGTTATCTCCATGTGGTTGGAGATATGGTTTCTTGGTTTAGAGTATATTTGTTATGGATGTCATGGTTTACTCTTGATACTAGTTTAGAGTTTGGCATATTTACATGGTTCTCTTGAGACTAAGATGTATAAGTATGTTATGATGCATGTGATCTCCTAAGAGGAGATGGTTAGATCATGGATGTCATGTTTATGTTCTTGATTCATGATTGGAGCTTTGACAATGATCTTGTGTAGTTCTCTTAAAGTTTTGGGTACATTAATTATTTGCTTGATTACTTCATGAAAGTGTTGTTCTGCATTTGGAGTTTGGCATGGATTGGTTGGTTATAGGTCCTCATGGATACTTGGAGAAATAGGTGAGGCTGGAATTCTCTTGTGGTAAGAGACATTTGTTGGAATGGTTACTTGTGAGAAAAGTTTTTTAACAGAAAAGACCGAGGAGTCTACACCTTGGTTGAATGTGAATTCAACACACTCGGTGGTTTAGCATGCCTCTAAAGAGGTGGTTTGGTTACAGAGGCTTGGGAAAGGTAATGGTTTGGTTGATAATGGGAAGGTATTAATTGAGAAAGTTAACACTTTAATTAATGTTACAGATTATCTTATGAAAACATACAGATAAGTTCTCTTGGTTTTAATCATTTGCTTGGAAGCTTCATGATTATGCAGGTTGCATTTGAAGTTAGCATGAATTGATTAGTTGGTGCAAGAAGGCCATTGGCTTTGAGACTTGTACTTGTTTTATTATTTCTTGTTTAGAATAATTTCAATGTATAATGTCAAGTGGGAGAATGTTGGAAATAGGATGCCATTTAATTGCAAATCCTAAACATTAATTATTTCATGTATCTCCTAGATTCTTGGAATGTGTTCAACAACACTAAGATTAGGATGAGATTAATATTTGGATGAAATAAATCATGAAATTGACATTTTTATTTATTCCTAAATAATAGGAGCATGTGGGTGCACACATGGTAAGGTGAAACTCACCTTGAGTCTAGTTAACTATATGGAGTAACAGTTAACACTTCTGAATGCATGTAAAGATCCTAGAAGTTCAGTTAAGTTTAGTTCAGATCAGTTCAGTTTAGTTAAGTTAAGTTAAGTTAAGTTAAGTTCAGTTCAGTTCAGTTTAGTTCAGTTCAGTTCAGTTCAGTTCAGTTCAGTTCAGTTCAGTTCAGAATTAGTTTAGTTCAGTTGAGTTCAGTTGAGTTCAGTTGAGTTCAGTTCAGTTCAGTTCAGTTCGGTTATCTTCAGTTGCATGCAAGTGCATGTTGCATGCATGTTGGTTATTTTGAGTTGCATGTAGTTAGCTTCAGTTAACTTGTAATGCATGGCTAATAACATTGAGTTGTATGATAGATACTTGAGGGACTACTTCGATTAACAAGGGATGACCATTCTTTGGGAATGGTGTTGAGTAAATGTTTTAGTTAACAAGAAATCACTTGGAGCCAACTAGGCGCCAAAGGTGCTTTCTTGGAATTAACTCCAATGCATGATAATATATTTTTGAAGGCTCTGTTAAGTGGGACCCTCTTTTGGGCAACAACTTTGAGGAAGAGCTTTGGAATTATCACCGAAGTGAAGGAGAAGTTGTAGCTTTAGTTTGGGACACCCAAATGCATGATGCGCGTGTTGTAAGCTTTAGTCTTCAACTTTGAAGAACTCTACTTGAAGGAATATGGCATACCTTTTCAAGGGCTTGAGATTATGCATTGTAATTATCACCATTTGATTATTACAAGGTTGCATATTGTCTATATATCTCATTCAAGTTGAATAGAGTTGGGAGATTGGTTATTGCAGGTGTGAAGAAGATTGGTAAAGACAGAAGAAGAAGCATTCTCAAGCAAGAATTGGAGCTATTATTGTATTTGAGTTTGAATAATAGAATAATTCTTGGTGGAGTTTTTTCCCAAAAGGGTTTCTCCGCGGTATATCTTGTGTGAAACTTCTATTATCCTGTCTAGTTCTTCTATATAATTCTCTCTACATTCTACAACAGTAAAATGGATTAATCAAGATAATCATCCACAAAGAATTTATGTAACAAAGAAAAGACTTACTTAGAACAGCAATTTTGAAGTTTTACAGAGTATTAAGCTAAGAAAACACCTCATTTTCCAACAAGGAGGAG